>OX352772.1:156559159-156776283 GCA_947095535.1 Poecilobothrus nobilitatus | reverse complement strand
ACAATAACAATAACAATAACAATAACAATAACAATAACAATAACAATAACAATAACAATAACAATAACAATAACAATAACAATAACAATAACAATAACAATAACAATAACAATAACAATAACAATAACAATAACAATAACAATAACAATAACAATAACAATAACAATAACAATAACAATAACAATAACAATAACAATAACAATAACAATAACAATAACAATAACAATAACAATAACAATAACAATAACAATAACAATAACAATAACAATAACAATAACAATAACAATAACAATAACAATAACAATAACAATAACAATAACAATAACAATAACAATAACAATAACAATAACAATAACAATAACAATAACAATAACAATAACAATAACAATAACAATAACAATAACAATAACAATAACAATAACAATAACAATAACAATAACAATAACAATAACAATAACAATAACAATAACAATAACAATAACAATAACAATAACAATAACAATAACAATAACAATAACAATAACAATAACAATAACAATAACAATAACAATAACAATAACAATAACAATAACAATAACAATAACAATAACAATAACAATAACAATAACAATAACAATAACAATAACAATAACAATAACAATAACAATAACAATAACAATAACAATAACAATAACAATAACAATAACAATAACAATAACAATAACAATAACAATAACAATAACAATAACAATAACAATAACAATAACAATAACAATAACAATAACAATAACAATAACAATAACAATAACAATAACAATAACAATAACAATAACAATAACAATAACAATAACAATAACAATAACAATAACAATAACAATAACAATAACAATAACAATAACAATAACAATAACAATAACAATAACAATAACAATAACAATAACAATAACAATAACAATAACAATAACAATAACAATAACAATAACAATAACAATAACAATAACAATAACAATAACAATAACAATAACAATAACAATAACAATAACAATAACAATAACAATAACAATAACAATAACAATAACAATAACAATAACAATAACAATAACAATAACAATAACAATAACAATAACAATAACAATAACAATAACAATAACAATAACAATAACAATAACAATAACAATAACAATAACAATAACAATAACAATAACAATAACAATAACAATAACAATAACAATAACAATAACAATAACAATAACAATAACAATAACAATAACAATAACAATAACAATAACAATAACAATAACAATAACAATAACAATAACAATAACAATAACAATAACAATAACAATAACAATAACAATAACAATAACAATAACAATAACAATAACAATAACAATAACAATAACAATAACAATAACAATAACAATAACAATAACAATAACAATAACAATAACAATAACAATAACAATAACAATAACAATAACAATAACAATAACAATAACAATAACAATAACAATAACAATAACAATAACAATAATAACAATAACAATAACAATAACAATAACAATAACAATAACAATAACAATAACAATAACAATAACAATAACAATAACAATAACAATAACAATAACAATAACAATAACAATAACAATAACAATAACAATAACAATAACAATAACAATAACAATAACAATAACAATAACAATAACAATAACAATAACAATAACAATAACAATAACAATAACAATAACAATAACAATAACAATAACAATAACAATAACAATAACAATAACAATAACAATAACAATAACAATAACAATAACAATAACAATAACAATAACAATAACAATAACAATAACAATAACAATAACAATAACAATAACAATAACAATAACAATAACAATAACAATAACAATAACAATAACAATAACAATAACAATAACAATAACAATAACAATAACAATAACAATAACAATAACAATAACAATAACAATAACAATAACAATAACAATAACAATAACAATAACAATAACAATAACAATAACAATAACAATAACAATAACAATAACAATAACAATAACAATAACAATAACAATAACAATAACAATAACAATAACAATAACAATAACAATAACAATAACAATAACAATAACAATAACAATAACAATAACAATAACAATAACAATAACAATAACAATAACAATAACAATAACAATAACAATAACAATAACAATAACAATAACAATAACAATAACAATAACAATAACAATAACAATAACAATAACAATAACAATAACAATAACAATAACAATAACAATAACAATAACAATAACAATAACAATAACAATAACAATAACAATAACAATAACAATAACAATAACAATAACAATAACAATAACAATAACAATAACAATAACAATAACAATAACAATAACAATAACAATAACAATAACAATAACAATAACAATAACAATAACAATAACAATAACAATAACAATAACAATAACAATAACAATAACAATAACAATAACAATAACAATAACAATAACAATAACAATAACAATAACAATAACAATAACAATAACAATAACAATAACAATAACAATAACAATAACAATAACAATAACAATAACAATAACAATAACAATAACAATAACAATAACAATAACAATAACAATAACAATAACAATAACAATAACAATAACAATAACAATAACAATAACAATAACAATAACAATAACAATAACAATAACAATAACAATAACAATAACAATAACAATAACAATAACAATAACAATAACAATAACAATAACAATAACAATAACAATAACAATAACAATAACAATAACAATAACAATAACAATAACAATAACAATAACAATAACAATAACAATAACAATAACAATAACAATAACAATAACAATAACAATAACAATAACAATAACAATAACAATAACAATAACAATAACAATAACAATAACAATAACAATAACAATAACAATAACAATAACAATAACAATAACAATAACAATAACAATAACAATAACAATAACAATAACAATAACAATAACAATAACAATAACAATAACAATAACAATAACAATAACAATAACAATAACAATAACAATAACAATAACAATAACAATAACAATAACAATAACAATAACAATAACAATAACAATAACAATAACAATAACAATAACAATAACAATAACAATAACAATAACAATAACAATAACAATAACAATAACAATAACAATAACAATAACAATAACAATAACAATAACAATAACAATAACAATAACAATAACAATAACAATAACAATAACAATAACAATAACAATAACAATAACAATAACAATAACAATAACAATAACAATAACAATAACAATAACAATAACAATAACAATAACAATAACAATAACAATAACAATAACAATAACAATAACAATAACAATAACAATAACAATAACAATAACAATAACAATAACAATAACAATAACAATAACAATAACAATAACAATAACAATAACAATAACAATAACAATAACAATAACAATAACAATAACAATAACAATAACAATAACAATAACAATAACAATAACAATAACAATAACAATAACAATAACAATAACAATAACAATAACAATAACAATAACAATAACAATAACAATAACAATAACAATAACAATAACAATAACAATAACAATAACAATAACAATAACAATAACAATAACAATAACAATAACAATAACAATAACAATAACAATAACAATAACAATAACAATAACAATAACAATAACAATAACAATAACAATAACAATAACAATAACAATAACAATAACAATAACAATAACAATAACAATAACAATAACAATAACAATAACAATAACAATAACAATAACAATAACAATAACAATAACAATAACAATAACAATAACAATAACAATAACAATAACAATAACAATAACAATAACAATAACAATAACAATAACAATAACAATAACAATAACAATAACAATAACAATAACAATAACAATAACAATAACAATAACAATAACAATAACAATAACAATAACAATAACAATAACAATAACAATAACAATAACAATAACAATAACAATAACAATAACAATAACAATAACAATAACAATAACAATAACAATAACAATAACAATAACAATAACAATAACAATAACAATAACAATAACAATAACAATAACAATAACAATAACAATAACAATAACAATAACAATAACAATAACAATAACAATAACAATAACAATAACAATAACAATAACAATAACAATAACAATAACAATAACAATAACAATAACAATAACAATAACAATAACAATAACAATAACAATAACAATAACAATAACAATAACAATAACAATAACAATAACAATAACAATAACAATAACAATAACAATAACAATAACAATAACAATAACAATAACAATAACAATAACAATAACAATAACAATAACAATAACAATAACAATAACAATAACAATAACAATAACAATAACAATAACAATAACAATAACAATAACAATAACAATAACAATAACAATAACAATAACAATAACAATAACAATAACAATAACAATAACAATAACAATAACAATAACAATAACAATAACAATAACAATAACAATAACAATAACAATAACAATAACAATAACAATAACAATAACAATAACAATAACAATAACAATAACAATAACAATAACAATAACAATAACAATAACAATAACAATAACAATAACAATAACAATAACAATAACAATAACAATAACAATAACAATAACAATAACAATAACAATAACAATAACAATAACAATAACAATAACAATAACAATAACAATAACAATAACAATAACAATAACAATAACAATAACAATAACAATAACAATAACAATAACAATAACAATAACAATAACAATAACAATAACAATAACAATAACAATAACAATAACAATAACAATAACAATAACAATAACAATAACAATAACAATAACAATAACAATAACAATAACAATAACAATAACAATAACAATAACAATAACAATAACAATAACAATAACAATAACAATAACAATAACAATAACAATAACAATAACAATAACAATAACAATAACAATAACAATAACAATAACAATAACAATAACAATAACAATAACAATAACAATAACAATAACAATAACAATAACAATAACAATAACAATAACAATAACAATAACAATAACAATAACAATAACAATAACAATAACAATAACAATAACAATAACAATAACAATAACAATAACAATAACAATAACAATAACAATAACAATAACAATAACAATAACAATAACAATAACAATAACAATAACAATAACAATAACAATAACAATAACAATAACAATAACAATAACAATAACAATAACAATAACAATAACAATAACAATGACAATAACAATAACAATAACAATAACAATAACAAT
Source organism: Poecilobothrus nobilitatus (assembly GCA_947095535.1). Taxonomy (NCBI): domain Eukaryota; kingdom Metazoa; phylum Arthropoda; class Insecta; order Diptera; family Dolichopodidae; genus Poecilobothrus; species Poecilobothrus nobilitatus. The sequence goes on along the minus strand of OX352772.1, from coordinate 156,770,815 downwards.
AACAATAACAATAACAATAACAATAACAATAACAATAACAATAACAATAACAATAACAATAACAATAACAATAACAATAACAATAACAATAACAATAACAATAACAATAACAATAACAATAACAATAACAATAACAATAACAATAACAATAACAATAACAATAACAATAACAATAACAATAACAATAACAATAACAATAACAATAACAATAACAATAACAATAACAATAACAATAACAATAACAATAATTTGAGACAGTCTTTATAATTATTTAAATTTAGGCCATTTACAACATATTTTTTCACACCTTCTAAATAAACAATATATGTTGAATTTTCTTCTTTTTTATAATATTCCCCCATACATTTATTGTTGGCCTTTGAATGTCTTAAGGAACGTTGACTAATACCATCACGTATTCCTTTTTGGAAAAAATTGTACATATTAATATCAGTTAATAACTCTAACTCAACACCTGTATATTTTAACATAGCAGCCTAAGTAAGGCCCGGTGCAGTGTAAAAATTAGTAGGATCTAGTTCATAAATTTTTCTACATATTTTTCGGAAATTTTATAAAACATCTGTTAATATTAACACATCAGTTTTTAAGTATATTTTCATGTAATCCGCGAGATTTTTGCAATTAAATGTGTGCCGTACGGTAGTTGCGTGATTATAGTCAGTATTAGAACAAGCGGTATTTGTCATTCGGTTCTTAAATGGTTCTTGATGTGGTAAACATTCCTCATAAAGTTTTTCTATCGAATCAATGTATTCATAGGGGTAAACTCCTTTCCACCTCATTAATTCAAATTTTTGCTCATAATCAAATGCTTTTCAGATGTGCTCTAATTTCTCTTTATTTATATTCCTACATAATGAGTCAAGGCTAGAGGCCATATATCATAAAACTATCAAGAAAACGTAAATAAAAATTATTGTCTCCGTCAAGTCGTTTTGTTTGGTAAGTGAAATGTAAAGTTCTTTATTTAAAGGTAATACAGCGATATTACCTTTAATTTCAATCAAAGCCCTAAACAATAAATGATAATCGTATTTTGAAAAATTATTCAAAAAAATAGGAAAAAAAGTAGGTCGTCTATATAATATGTTACATGAAAAATGTGCAGGGTCTGTATATCTATCTGAAAAATGACAATGATCTCTTAATCTATCAATATAATCTAAAGAATTACTACAAATGTGACAATTCCTCTCTGTTAATTGGTAGATTTCGGGATTTCGGTAGCATGTGATGATTTTGAAATATATTTGTGCATTTATTTACCAATGATGTTATAAACTCCTTAGAACAATCAACTCCTACAAACTCCTCATAACCACTCAAAGAATCATCGAAAGTACATTTAAAATAATATGAAATTTTGAAATAATTTGAAATTTTTCAGCTTGTTGTTGGATCTTCTCTGTTATATTAACATATATAGAAGAAAGATCATCCGCACGGGAGTAACATATAAATCTTCATCTTCGAATAACTGTCAAGACCCTCCAAAACTAATGATAAACAAAAGTAATAATTATGATGAAATATTGTCAAGTGCTAATAATTACCTAAACAGCACTTTACACTAAAACTCAAATAAAATATTAAAACATTAAGAATTGTTTTAATACATAAGTTCAAATGCTGATAAAGCAAAACCGTACTTGAAAACATTTTGTAACGTTGAAAAAGGTCGATATTGCTGATAATACAAAATGTATGTATAACAATTTATACTAATAAAATAACATATTATGTTATTGAACTATTGAGAAATCTCAATATAATTAAAAGTATGTAATATGACACTAAATAATAACATTGCAAGTACAGTTTTGTTTGTATTCAGTTTATTTTTAAAATATAAGAATTTTACAAAAGAAGGAAGAGATGATTACACTAAAGGACACCAGACAGTTCGGTCGATATACTTTCTTTCTTAAAATTCGTTTTTGTTAGCATTTAATTGTTGTTATGTTATTTTATTGTCAAATAAATGTTAAAGAATAAAATAAAAATAAATTCATCTTTCATTTTTTTACAATTATTTTAAAATAAATAATTTAATTCGTGTAGTAATTTTCATTTGAGTTTGAAAAGATTTGGTTGATAAATTTTCTATATCGTCATCAATCGGCTTTATATAATCTCCAAAGAGATCAAGGTTGCATTTTATAGCATTATGCTTTCTTACTGAGCATTGCAGTAACTCACTAACTTCATTTTTGATACAATCGAGAAACTCTCTGGGATTTAAAATCGCTTCATTTTCATAATCGCGCAGGTATGTTTCCAATCTACCATAAAAAGACTGGTTAATTTTTCGTAAATTTTTAGTAACATGTTCAGCTGAATTCATTTTATGTGAATTTGTATGCAAATGTGGAGCTTGAAACTTTTTAGAGATGTAAATCTTCTTTTTCAGCATTATGTACCAATTTCAAATGTTTTTTCAGGCTATCAGATCTTGTGAATTCCTTGGAAGAGATTTCACAAGCTAATTTTGATTTCTTGTCTTGGGAGTTCATTTTTTTTTTTTTGTTTTTATAAAAAATAACGTTATGTTATGCTATTAATATAACTTTATGTTATGAATCGATTTTAAATTACACAAATTCTTTTATGCTTTTTTGAAATTGTTATAATGGATTTATTAAGACTTAAAAATAATACAGTAAGTATGTCATAATGTTAATTTTTAAGATTTTTTTATGTAATTCATATATGCATACATAAACTATAAAAATAATATATTTGGAATATATTTATATCACATGAAATTAATTAATAAAATAAATGCGAAAGTGATAAATCAATTTATAATAATAGAAAAATGTTACGAAAGTCCTTGACAACTTTTCAAATACTGCAACAATGTTGCAACATATTAGATATTGAATTTATTATAAATTAAACTCTATGCTACAAGTTTTAGGTGTGTTTTTAAAAATAAAATGAATAATGATTAAATAAATTAAATTTAAATAAATGCAACAATGCAATGCATAAGTAAAAAATGTTTTTTTTTTATTCTATTAAAAAGTAATTGTTGCATTGAAAATTCCATGTGTTAGAATTATTATCTACTCACGTTATTTAATCAATATTTTTTTTTTCTTTTTTATTTTACAACATTGTATTATTAATTTTATTTTTATATCAAGTTTGAGATGTGTCACGAATTGAAGTCAATGTTGAAAACGCAACTTGTAAGTTGTTGAAAAGATTTATTGCTTTCACAACGGAATTTATGAATAATTTTAGTTTAGTTCCTGGTTGCTATAAATAATAATTCGAGGTACATATGTGTCATACAATTTTTTAAGAAATTACATGATAATTGACATAGTTCTATTGCATTAGATATAAACTAATAATTACTTAGTTTATGCAGTTTTTTTAATTAATCAGAATAAAGAAACTATGCATGCATTATATTTCTAAAAAAAAGTAGTGGGTATTTGCTTTCAAACAGTAGGTATATAATGCTTTGAAAATTCAAAATAGTTCTTTACTTTACTTTTGGAAAACGAATAAATTTAAAATCAAATCCAATTCAAAATATAAATTCAAAATGGTTAGATATTTTTTCGATCAATATTATTTCTGTTATCCATATTATTTTCAACATTCTAGGTTTTCATTAATGAATTAATAGCATTAGGAAACGATGAACAAGAACTTTTTAAAAATATTGATGTCCTCGCCATAGACAAGATGATGAAGTTATAACGTTTAAATTTTTAGATAAAAACCGAGGGCAAAAAGTACTAGTTTGTGAGGTAAAGGATCCGTTCGATAATGAAAAAATAACGTTTTACATGCCGGACAGATTTAACAAAAAAGTGTCAACAGATTCTGAATTAAGCGAATTAAACAAAGTAGGTTTCTATATTAAGTTCTTGAGAAGAGACGAACCCAGATGGAACATGGCTCTAATCGAGTTAATACCAATGACGAGTATCGATTCGCAAAAAATACTATTGAAATAAAAAAATAAAAAAAACAAAGACCTTACTATTTAATAAAAGAAAAAAAATTTAATTTTAACTTGTAAAATTGTTTGTATTTTATATTTCTTCAAACAAATATTTTTCCATTTAAATTAACCCTTTCCGGAGAGCCGATATCTGGTCCCCAAGAGTTCAATATCGGTCCCCTGTGGTCTGGTCCTCTTTAAAGTGGTACTTTATTCTGGCGACCCCCCTCTCTTGATTCTGGATGGGGTCTCCGGATGTCTGAAATATAGTCCCCAAGGTCCGGTGGCAGTCCTAGAGGGTTTGGTCCTCAGAGGTCCGAAATTTAGCCCCCAAGATCCGGTATCGGTCCTTTAGAGTCCGTGATCGATCCTCGAGGGTCAAGTATTGGTTGCTGAGTGTCCGGTATCGGTCCTTGAGGGTCCAGTGTCGGTCTATGCTACTGCTAAAGGCTCCCTTCCCCTAGGGGGATCCTTCTTTTATTCCTCTCTTTCTAAAATCGTATTATGTATAAATTAGAGGTATAAAATCTAGCATAAGATAAAAACAAGTGTTCTCATCTACCTGCAATGTAAGTTTTTTAGTGTGCTATGCATGATTAAATTTTAGCGAAAATCCTTTTGGATTTAATTTTGCTTGACTGTTTCTAAAATCATGATAAAATGTATACCATTCCAAATAATTCATTTCGCTTATAATTTTGTTTTGTCGTTGGAAAATTATTGATGCAGCAAAATTTTTAATATTAAATCCAATTTGAATTTTTATTGTTTGTTTTTTATCCAAAAAATAAATATAGCTTAATAAAAGGATCTGCGGTGGCTCACCTTTTTCTGTTTTAAATACTTCTGAATTTGTAGAGTGCTCCATTTTTTTGTTTTAACTTATGAATTCTATTTTAGAATTTTCTATTTATAGTTTTTCTTCCATATTTTTAAAAAATTTTTCGAAATATTTTTTATCGTTTTTAAGTGGGGATGATGTGTTGAATAAATTAAGAAAATATTTTATGCTTTTAGGGAAACTTCACATCCATACATATACACAACAATAATGTCCGCAAACAGATGTTAAATTACTTTTTAAACCCTTATTGTTGAAAACAAAACATGTTGATTGATTTTGTAGATTATAATCGCATTGTGAAACGGTGGATTTCCAAATGAATTAAAATATTCTGCACATCCTTGAACTGGAACAAATATTGCTAACCAATGTATTTCCTTTTCATTAGAAGTATCAGTATTTACCACCAATATACTAGGTTTTCAAACTTGTTTTAGTAATTGATCAAGAGCATAAACCCCTCTAAATATTTTATATGTTAACTAATTACATTTTAGGACTTTCGAAATCTGAAGTGTATTTATTATCTTGCAAACGTGAAATATCAATTTGTCGAGTATTTCCTCTTATAAATGGTGTCAAAAATTTCTTAAGACTATATCGAATTTTTCAAGCAAATTTATTAAGTTATTCGTTATTATTTCGTTATCGATATGTCTAAAAGAGTAATTCTCAATATGTGTTTTTTTTAAGTCTCTGACAGGAAATTTATACTTTAATTCTTTTACAATAGTTTTACATTTTTCTTTTATACCAGCCACAGCAATATTTTTTACAAATATTGTATTGTTATCGTCCATACAGAATGATAAATCTACTAGAGCACATGTCATTTTGAAATGAATAGAGATGGTTCACTAAACTTCCTTTTATATGTTCATGTAAACGTTAAAAATTTTATCAATATCGATATTACCTGTTATAAACGGTAATGACACCACTAAGAATAAGAAAGCTTTATTTTAAATATAATTATTTTCCCATAGATTTATTTTCAAAAAATCTAAAACATTCTTGTCAATTCAGCATTTGCACATTATAGAAATACATATTATTACTTTCCCATAGACAAAATTCTCATTATGTTAATACGACACCTATATTCTTAAAAAAAGTAAATAATTTTTATCCCATAGATTTACCTTCAGTAAATCTACACATTCTTGCAAATTCAGCATTTGCAATATTATCATAAAAACATAATTATTCTCCCATATACAAAATTCCTACTAATCGAACTTTTTAATGTTCCCACAAAATAATATCTTTCCAATTAATTTTATATGACATAAAAAACTAAATTATCCCATAGATTTACTTTCAATAAATCTATATACAAGTTCCAGCAAATTCAGCATCTGGAACATTATTATAAAAACAATTATTTTTCACACAGACAAAATTCCTACTAATCCTACTTTTATTGTTCCCACAAAATATTGTTTCAATAAGCAAAAATTATAATATAAATATCAGGAAATAAACGAATAAAATTAAGTTCTGATCTGGATTTCAAACTCATAATACGCTGAAGCTCCGTTATTAATTAAAACATTAAAATAAAACAAAAATTAAATTAAAATTAAATAAAATTCAAAAGTAAAGTTAAGCTATTTTTTGTATAAAGAAAAAAAAAGAAAAATTAGAAGGCGTTAAAACAAAATATTGTGTTTTTTTTAATGTTTGCGAAAATCGAATCTAAAATTGGCGCAGTCGGTAGGATGCGCTAAGTGCTTTCTTTTGTAATTTAAAGAAGAAATAAATAAAAGAAAACGCTTTGTGTCTTGACACATTTATAGTGCATTAACTTATAAACATTTTCGTGAAAAGCTTTTTACTTTTTGGTGAAAGACTTTCCAAAATAAAAAGAAAAAAAAATATTTAAAATTTTTTAACAAATGAAGTGTTAAAATTTTTTTTTTGCAAAAATAAAAAAAAAGAAAATTTTATCAAACGAAGTGATAAAATTTTAAAATAAAATTAACACACTGTATAATTCTATTGTATACAAGAGATAAATTTACAAAAGATATTATTTATCTTCTGTATAAATACAATCTTTCATTCTATATAATAGAATTAAAGATTGTATTTAAAAGATAAATTTACAAAAGATAAACTTTGAAAATTTTTTTTAAATAAAATAAAAAGAAAAAGAAAAAATAAGTGAAATTAAATCAAAAAAAAAAAAAAGGGGGAACCTATATATATTTAAAAATTATAAAATTATAAAATTATAAACTAATAAAAATAAAAAAAATTATTTGCAATGTTTGTCGATAGTGACGACGAGGACACAATCCCATTTTACCCTCCGTGTACATGGGAAGAATAAGAACAATATTATAACATCAATTAAATTATTTATTATTAAAAAAAAAAAAAAAATATATGAAATTCAAAAATAAAAAAATATTTTATTACATAAAGGTTATTTATTGTATTATATAAACTTCAAATAAATATATAAAATTATAAATATTTTTTTTTGAAAAAAAAAAACAAAACAAAAAAATAATAAAAATCTAACTATATGGTGATTGCGAATATTAAATTCAGTTCCTGTATTCCTGTTACCCTGTACATTGCTGCTTTATTCCTGTTCATCTCGTTGCTGTTAAAGTTCCTGTATATCCCGAAGCTGATCAACATCAAAAACAACTTTAAAATTTTAACGTAAGCAATAATTTAGAAATCTTAAAATATTAAAATTATAGAAATAGAATTAGTACAATTAGGTTAAGTTTTAAAAAACCCCAATAGAAAGCGTTCTTGCAATATTTAAAATTAGTAATAGTTTTTTTTGTAAAAAAAAAAAAAAAAAATAATATTTAAGTACCTAATTATTATAATAAAAATAAAAATGACTGAAACTCAATTAAGCCTTACTATTGACCCCGTGAAATATCTCGATAAATTACCCGACTTTACTGGAAACTTTAAGGAACTACAAAATTTCACAGATTTGGTTGATAGGGTAAGCCCTTTATTAGACAAATATGACGACATAAGTCAAAGTATATTTGCAGACTTGATTAAATCAAAACTTAAGGGAAAAGCGAGGGAAGTAGTGGAAATAAACAACCACATTAAGAAATGGACTGAAATAAAAGACGTCCTTGTAAAAAATTTTAGCGATCGGTGTAGTCTTGAAGAACTTTTTGACCAACTGAGAGCTACCACCTTTAAGACAAATTCCGTCGATTTCTACAACGAAATTAAAAATACATTAAGAAGATTAAATATAAAAGTTAGCTTAGAATTAGGAGCCAACTCAACAGTTGCTCAACAAACAATTAGTAATAATAAAAACTCTGCTCTAACTATTTTTAAGAAAAAAATGCCTGAACCAATGCGTTAAATTTTATATTGTCGTGACCCTAAAACACTTGAGTCCGCCATTGACATTTTAGATGAAGCATGCTACGCACATATTAACCTTAATAATTTTAGTGGTCAAAAGACATTTAATTATATTAATAAAAATAAAAACTTTTCTGGTGACCCAATCACCAAAACCAATTACAATTATAATCATACCAATAATAACGCTACTATCAATAATTCTAGAAACTTTAATAATACGCACAAAGCTTCATAATAACAACTTCATTAGGAACAACCAAAATAATAACAATTTTAATAGAAACAACTAAAATAATAACAATTTTAATAGGAACAACCAAAATAATAACAATTTTAATAGGAACAACCAAAATAATAACAATTCTAATAAGAATAACCAAAATAATAATAACAACTATAGGAACAATCAAAATAATAATAACAATTTTAATAGGAACAACCAAAATAATAACAATTCTAATAAGAATAACCAAAATAATAATAACAACTATAGGAACAATCAAAATAACAGTATTAATAACAATAGGAACCACCAATGGAATTCCTCTCAAAATCGAAATTCAAACTATTATAATCCCAATAATAGTAACAACTACCCACACATGAACAACCCATTTGTAAATAATAGTAATTTTACAAACAATTATAACAGAAATAATCAAATTTCTGAACCTGAACCAATGGAAATAAACATTGGAAAACACAGAAAAGTGTTAACAAAACAGAATTACCAGCAAATTTTCTTTTAACTGCCTCGAATCTCAATTACCATATATCTTAGTTAGTGGGAATATTAGACCACTTAAATCTATAATAGATACCGGAGCAACACACTCTATTATAAACCCTAACCTTTGTCATCCAATGTATTTAACAGAACTTCAAACCCCCATAATTATTAAAACTATAAATCAAGATGTAAAAATAACTCACAAAGCAGTTATACCTTTTTTTAAAGAATTGGGAGACTTAACAAAGAAGGTTGAAATGTATGTCTTTCCTTTTCATGACATATTAATGCCATTAAAAACTAAAATCGACTTAGGTCAACAACTTTTAACCACACTTTATAATGAAATCCAAATACATTTTAAAAATAAAAATAAAGAAACAAAATATAATATTACTCAGAAAGGTGAATATGAATTAACTATACCAGTACTTCAAAAAGATGGTCTCGCTTATCTGCAGGAAAGGAAGTCCTCAGATGGCGAAATCACAATTTAAGAAGGAATATATGAAGTACAGAACTATACAGCTGTTGTAAAAGCAAATATTCTTAGTAGTGGTAATAAATCTATAACTTTTTCCCCATTAGAAACTGAAATTGTAAATCATAACAACTTCAATATAATTTCTGAAACTGATAACAAATTTAATGTCCTAAGCGAAATTCATAATGAACATTTATCCAACTTTGAAAAAATGCATTTATTACAAGTTATAAAACAATACTCGCATTTATTCTATAACGAAAACCTAGATTTATCTTTCACAAACGCTATCAAACATCGTATTCGTACTATTAATGACGTTCCAATATTCACTAAGTCTTATAGATACCATCAAATTCACAAACAGGGAGTACAAAGGCAAATTAACGAGATGTTGGACAAGGGCATTATTAGACCTAGCAACTCCCCATATTCTGCTCCTGTCTGGATCGTCCCAAAGAAAGAGGACGCCAGTGGGACACAGAAATGGAGACTCTATAGGAAACTAAACGAAATTACTTTGGACGATAGGTAATTTGGCACCCTATGCCAAATATAGATGACATTCTAAGTAAATTGGGAAAATGCCAATATTTTACCACGTTAGACCTTGCTAAGGGTTTCCACCAAATAGAAATTGACGAACGCGACATTCATAAAACCGCGTTCACTGTCGAGAATGGACATTATGAATTTATTCGAATGCCGTTTGGACTTCAAACAGCACCAGCTACCTTCCAACCGTTAATGAACCATGTTTTAAAAGACTATATAAATAAAATTTGTTTGGTGTATTTAGATGACATCATCATCTTCTCAGCATCTATTGAAGAACACATAGATTCGCTGAAAAAAAATTTTAAAATGCCCGAAGAAGCCAATTTAATGATTCAATTAGATAAATCGGAGTTTATGAAAAAAGAAACTGAGTTTCTTGGTCACATTGTGACTTTAGAAGGAATAAGACCAAATCCTAAAAAAATTGAATGCGTCAAAAACTTTCCTATTCCCAAAACTCCAAAACAAATTAAACAATTTCTCGGACTATCAGGATATTACAGGAAATTCATTAAGGACTATTCCAAAGTCGCTAAAACAATGACAAAATACTTAAAGAAAAACGTAAAACTAAAAATTGATAATCCTGAATATGTTCAAAGTTTCGAACATCTAAAAAAACTACTTATAAATGAACCAATCCTTATTTATCCCGAATTTAACAAAACTTTTACTCTTACAACAGACGCAACCCAATTCGCTCTTGGTGCCGTACTATCACAAGAAGGACGCCCCGTGTGTTATGCTAGTCGTACTCTTAACGAACATGAAGTACACTACAGTACAATAGAGAAGGAATTATTGGCAATCGTATGGGCAACAAAGTACTTTCGCCCTTACATTTTCGGAAGAAAATTCGTAATTGAGACAGACCATAAGCCACTCCAATGGCTCTTCTCCATAAAAGAACCTAACTTAAAACTAGTTCGTTGGCGTCTCAAGCCTTCCGAATTTGATTACGAAATCAAATATAAAAAAGGTATTCAAAACGGTAACGCCGATGCTTTATCACGTATAGAAGTAAACCTTAATGAAGAGCAAATGTTCGGAAATAACGAGACAAATGAACTTATTAAAAATAATAGTATACCAATTAGTAAATCTCCTTTAAATGTATTTAAAAATCAAATTTCTATTTATAAAACAAATTCAGGTTCTCTTAGAATTAGGAACTTAAAAATATTTAATAAATGTAGGAAAGTAATTCACACTAAAAATTTCGATAGAAAAACAGCCTTGCAAAATCATTTCAATCCCAAAACTATCAATGCAATTTATATTGAAGATTCTAATATTTTAGAAACCTTAGAAAAAATATTTTTCGAACATTTTCCATCTAGTGGCCAATTAAAGTTAATTAAATGTAACAAATTATTAGAAGATATAGTAGACGAAGAGCAACTTGCCGAATTATAGAAAAAGAGCATTTAAAAAATAATCACCGCGGAATTTCAGAAGTATGCAATGAACTGAAGTTACTATACTACCACCGAAAGTTATGCGATAGAGTAGCGCAATTTATAAACAACTGCGAGATTTGTAATCTCGAAAAATATGAAAGAAAACCCATAAAAACAAAGTTCAAAATAACAGAAACACCTTTAGGTCCCAACCAAATAGTCCATATTGACGTTTTTTATAGCCTAGATCAAACATTATTTTTAACGTTTATCGATAAATTTACTAAATTTGCGCAAGCAATCAAAATTAATTCCCGAACTTGGACCGAATTCAAAAGAGCCGTTTTACAATATTTATCTATTGTGGGAATTTAAAAAAAAATAGTAGTTGATAACAAATTAGGGTTCAAAGCCCTCCCGTTACGGGAATTTCTTCAAAATCAATATATTGAAATTCATTATACCTCAAATAATAATCATAATTCGAACGCCGATGTCGAACGTCTGCACAACACTATTAACGAGCATATTAGACTACTTAAACATGACGAACGAGTAAATTTGGACACCGTTGAGGAAAAAATTCTAAAAATTATAGCAATGTATAATAATACTATTCACTCGACAACCAACCATAAACCCATCGACTTCATAAATGGTAAAGTTAAGGATACTGACTATGAGAATATCCGTAATAAGATTCTAAAAATTAAAGACAAAACAATAGATGCTCTTAATAAAAATAGAACCGATATTGAAATATCTCCCGGTTTAAACTTTGTAAAAGATCCGCGAGGGGGAAAAAACCACTCGAAATTCGGAAAAATGGAAATAGAAATATTAGGAGAAAACCATATAACTAATAAAGATACTGGTCTAAAGTATTATAATTCTCACGTCAAACCCAAAAAGAGATTTCAAGATAAAAGTAACCCATCGGTCAAAGCAAAAACAATAAAAGTTAAAAAGAAAAAACGAAATCAAAATCAAACTACAAATTAAAAAACAAAAAAAAAAAAAAATTAAAAAACATAAATAATAAAAAATACATACTTCTTTTCAGACCACAATGTTCAAAATTAACCTCTTAATTATAATATTCATACATTTAATATTATCACAAAAATTAGAAGTACAAAACATTGATAACAACAATGGTTTTATTACAATAAATCTAGGTAATAGAAAAATTATCAGAGATTTTAAAAAGGTATTACATATCATAAACATAACAGAATATGAAAACAGTAGAGTACCAATACACAAAAATATTGAACTAATATAACTAAATTTTAATAACCTTATGTACAATACAATTAAACGTAATTTCGATCTACTAGATAAAAAGATAGATAATCTTAAACCACACAAAAGACATACAAGAAGTTTATTTAACGGATTAGGAACCGGACTAAAATACCTTATCGGTACAATGGACTATAATAATGAACAAACTATTAACGAACAAGTTAATAAGGGGTATTAACGAACAAGTTAATAAGGGATATTCCATATCCCTTATTAACGAGAATAATAAACAAATACTAATTAATAATCAAATTTCTGACCAAATCAAAAATATCACAAAGCAAATTAAAATTCAACAAAATACAATTTCGGAATACCTAAATTCTTTTAATATGCAAACCAATAATGAAATTTTGGAAATAGAAGACGAAATAAAATATATGCAATATATGTATCAAATTAATTATGATATAGACCTACTCAAAGCTCACGTTGACGATATGGAACAAGTAATACTTACAAGTAAATTAGGCATACTATCAAAAAACATTTTGACAGAAAAAGAACTAAATATGCTTTCTGATTTTGAAAGCATTCAAGATATTAAAATTACTGTAAAATTTTATTTAGAACAAATTATTATTATATTACTAATTCCAGAATATAGTGCAAGACCACTTTCTGAAATTCAAATTGAACCAATACCAAATAAAAATAATAAAACTATTCTATTACTATAACGTTCTTATAGACGACACTAATATTTGTTACAATTCAGATGTCGAAAAAAGAAAAACTTAAAAATTATAGAAAATGAATGTATCAATAGTATATTTAAATTTGAAAAAGCACATTGTAATATGCAAAAATTTTTAAATAAAGAAGTTAAAGAAATAATTCAAGGCATAATTATAACCAAAAAAATTGGAAAAACAAATATACAACACAATTGTAATAATTTTAACATTACTATAACAGGTAACAATTTAATAAGGTACGAAAATTGTAAAATTAAAATAAAAGAAAAAACTTATGAAAATTTTTATACTAAAATTAATGACAAAATAATTTTACCTTTCTATACTACAAAAATGATTGAAAATAAAACTTTGAACGTGTTATAAACGGTAATGACACCACTAACAATAAGAAAGCTTTATTTTAAATATAATTATATTCCCATAGATTTATTTTCAATAAATCTAAAACATTCTTGTCAATTCAGCATTTGCACATTATAGAAATACATATTATTACTTTCCCATAGACAAAATTCTCATTATGTTAATACGACACCTATATTCTTAAAAAAAGTAAATAATTTTTATCCCATAGATTTACCTTCAGTAAATCTACACATTCTTGCAAATTCAGCATTTGCAATATTATCATAAAAACATAATTATTTTCCCATATACAAAATTCCTACTAATCGAACTTTTAATGTTCCCATAAAATAATATCTTTCCAATTAATTTTATATGACATAAAAAACTAAATTATCCCATAGATTTACTTTCAATAAATCTATATACAAGTTCCAGCAAATTCAGCATCTGGAACATTATTATAAAAACAATTATTTTTCACACAGACAAAATTCCTACTAATCCTACTTTTATTGTTCCCACAAAATATTGTTTCAATAAGCAAAAATTATAATATAAATATCAGGAAATAAACGAATAAAATTAAGTTCTGATCTGGATTTCAAACTCATAATACGCTGAAGCTCCATTATTAATTAAAACATTAAAATAAAATAAAAATTAAATTAAAATTAAATGAAATTAAAAAGTAAAGTTAAGTTATTTTTTGTATAAAGAAAAAAAAAGAAAAATTAAAAGGTGTTAAAACAAAATATTGTGTTTTTTTTAATGTTTGCGAAAATCGAATCTAAAATTATTAGCATCAAATTCTGCAAATACAATACAAGTTAATGAAGAGCTGAGTCTTGCTTCAATCTTTACTACTCCCTGGTTTAATAAACTCTGACATGTATCTGTTCCCGAGCCGTCTGGTGATAAATCAAAAGCCAGTATTGTATAACCTTTTGAAAATAGTTCTTTTGAAATTTGATGTCCTCTATCAGAATGATGTATACCTGTTGCGCTAAATAATGTTAAATATGCTCGAGAATTACAAAAATTATTCGATGTAAAACTTGTTTCAATTGCAGAGTTTGGTGTAGGCACTCCATTCACATATAATTGAAATTGTGTGAGATTTTGATGGTCGAAATGGTATGGATTTTTTGATCTCTTACCATTAGAATTTTCACTATTAACTATACAAAATACCAAAGCTTTCGGTATTTGCCCTATAAATATATTATCCAATGATATGTTAGATATGTTAGCTGGAATTATAAATGTTTTGATTTCACTTCTCGTATAAAAATATTTCGCGTTAGCCTTTTCCAGTGCAGTATTATGTGCTATCAATATGCTAGGATTAATTGTTAAATGTTTCATGTATAATGTAGCTTCGAGAATTTTTAAATAGCTTTCATCGGTATCGTTAAATAAAATAAAAAAATCTTGTTTTTCTAGGGCTAAAGCAATTCGAATGTCAACATTATTTAAAAGTAATTTAAGAGTATAGAAGAAATCTACATATAATTTTCCCATTAATTCTACTACTGTAGAATTGTTGTATGATTTTTATCTTGATTTAGAACCAGAATTGTTAAAATCATTTACATTTGGTTTATTCAATTTCCAACCAGATGCTTCCAGATGTGTTTGACTGAAATCTGTACCATAATTTAGTAAAGTAGCTAAGTATGCTTTATAATGGTATAAGGAGTCTGAAGGAGTGATGTTTTTTCCGTATAGAGTTATATTACATTGTTTAATTAAAGAGTGTAATAAATTATTCATGTTCCGATTCCTACTTTATCATTTGCACTTCAAACTGATCCACCTCTTTTTAATATTTAAACTTTAAATTTTATATAGGTTGAGGATAAATCTCGATATGTATCTCCACTTCCAAGTGAAGCAAATTTAATAGTTGACTCTGATTAACTTTTATATAGAAACTATCTTCATGAAAAGTCTGTGATATTTGAATTAAATCTCCTCGGTTAGATTCTGACACTTTTTTAAATGTTACTTCATCATAGTTTTTTGGATTTGGATTATATGTCAAAACTTCATTAAAAAATTCTTTGAAAACTTGGTTTTGAGTAAATCCAGGATTAGGAGTTATATTTTTAATAAGAGTTGGCAAAAAATTAAACTTCCAATCATCCAAATGTAATTCCGAATCATCATATGAATAATATGTGTAACCTATAGATTTGGTTACTTTGATTTTTTCAAGAGGTTTTTCAATATTTGTTACATAAACATTATACTGTCCAATATTAATAAAAGCATATTTCTCTTTGTTAAATTCTTCTGTTGTAGGAAATCGTTCAGATATATTTCTGAAAGATCAACTTTCCAATTTCCATTTCTTAAATCAAAGTGAATAGGTAATTTAATTTCGAAGGAAGCTAAAGTGTTGTCTGGAAACATTGTTAAATTATCATTACTAAACAATGTTACATAGAAGTCATCTTGACTATCCATCTTTGTTAACTTCTACTAAAACATAAAATGTTGAACTATTTATATGTTTTCCATTCCAGTGTTGATGAAGTTCTTAATTTTGGACTTCTTAGTAAAGGTTTTAATTTTCGTTTTTTTTTGTTTCAGGAAACTGTGAAAGTATAGTTGAGGAAATTGAACTACCGGCCGATCTTAGTGTCTTCTTTTTTTCAGGAGATGGTAGAACAACGGTAATCACCACTTGGTGTTTCAAACATTCGATAATCAGAGCTTAGAGATGGTCTTTCGACTAATTTTTCATCTTTCAACATTTCAGTTTGAGCTAATTTTTTAAATGAATATTCATCATCCAAATCATAATGTGTTAAATCGATATCCATACTTGAATGTTCTTTTTTAGGATCATATTCAAACACATCATCAGTAACTAATGGTAAAAAATCTGGTAATGGGTCTGTGAAGCGTTACTGATTAAAAGCTCCACCATTTGCACCGCCATATCTTTACCTGGTAAGCTTAAAAGCTCCGCCATTTTCACCGCCATAACCTTACTACTAACAAATAATTAATAGGAGGCCTCGGGGTCCTAGTGGGTAAGAACGTATAAAATACGTTGTAAACACCAAGGGAGTGTGGGTTCGAATCCCACACACGTCGTAAGAGTTATTCCCCCTTACGACATTTACAGCCACGCCTGAACAGGAAGGGCTGTGTAATTTTCTGTCCACATTTATGTGGAACAGAAATGCAATAAAAAAAAAAAAACAAATAACATATAACATATATAACAATAACATATAACATATAACATATAACATAAAATATATAACATATAACATATAACAAATAACAAAAAACAAAATACTGTTACTTTAAGGTTGCTTTGACAATAATTTGATTTTTATCTTAATGTCTATGGAATTACATATTTAATCAATTTGTTTTTATTTTAGGTGTAAAAAGTTTGGAAAATTTCAAAAAAACACCCTATATTAACTATTTTGTGGAACTCTAGGTGAAGCCTAATTCTAAACTTAAGGAAATCTATCCTAACAACCTAATTCTAAACTTAATCTAAAAAACTATCTTAGTTGAATTCAACAATGCTACTTAGCATTCGATAGGATTATTAAAACCACCAAAAATGAGATTTAATAATTTTTTGATATTTGTCTTTTTGGGACAAATCTTTACTAAATTTTATTAAATTGTCCTTCATGTTTGGTCTGTACGTTATTGTTTTGTTGGTTGCTCTTCTGTTTACATGGTATATTAATGAGACTTTTTTCCATTTTGTATATATTCGTTCTTGTCTAGATATATAAAACCTTCTGGTTGTATAATGCCCTTTTTCATTGTATCTTCAATATATACCTTCCGGGTAAACTGAATATCTTATGAAAAAGTTTGATTTTATCGTCACTGCACGGTTATAGTACTTTCTTATAATTGAGATCATAAAATTATCAACTCTGATGATTTTTGATATGTTATATATATTTAAGTTTGATACATAGTGTTTGTATCTTGTTTGTGATTTTCCGTACGTATTAACACATACTCTAAGGCATTTCCGCTCAAATTTACGTATTTTTTCCATGGTTAATGCACTAATGTTAAACCAGGTTTTGACAAGTGAAGTAATTTCTAAATGAGCCCTTTGACTAAACTTTTAAAAGCATCACTAAGGTCTATAAGTAATGCTGCTACGCAATTGTTTGTATTTAGATTTGAACAAATATTAGAAGTTAATTTATTAGTTGCATGTAGACAGTAGAGTAATTTGCTCTAAAACCCAATTGATTATCTTCTAGGATCTGATTATCTGTTGTGAACGTTATAATAGCTGATTTTATTACTTTTTCGAAAACTTTACTAAGAGTAGACAAAAGACTTATAGGCCTTTTAAGAATATCATTTATGTTTTCTGTAGTTATAAAATAATGCTTTCTTATTTGGCTATCAGTTATTTTATCAGTATTTAAGTTATCTGAAAATTCGATAATGTTGCGTTGTTCTAGGAATTTTAACGATTCAAGTGTTTGGTTGACTAAGTTGCTTTAGTTGTTGTTACCAGTTTCATGGAGGGAATGTTATTTATGAAAAGTTGCACCTAAAATTTGGGCTGTTTGTTCATTATTTCTAACAATAATGTTGTTTTCAGCTTCTTTATTTAATGTATTGAGTTGTATATTGTATGAACTTTAAAAATTTTGTTCATTTATTTTTAGTAAATCAACAAGCTGTCCGTTTTTCTAAATAGTTTGTTTAACATTGGAAACATATTATTGGAGGGTGATATCACGACCTAAGTAAACAGGCCAAGAACTGAAAACACATGAATGTAGTTGTGAGAGAATTGCAATCGATTCTGACGTATTGCGCGTATGAATAATTTAATAATTGATGTGAGTCTCGATTATACCCATATAATCGTGTACGAAATTTTAAAGTAGTCTCGACGTATACTATTACGATATTGAGGCAATTTATCTTAAGAAGCTTTTAAAATAAAAAAAATAAAGGAAGACAATTTTTTAAATACATATTTATGAATGAAAATATTATATTTTAAAATATATTTCTTTAATGAATTATGTAAAAAAGATGCGACTTTAATTTTTTCTTTGGACCAAATTGAATAAAGTAAATGGTTTTTGTGTTATTTCAAGATTTATAGTAGGCCCCCTATTTTTTTCCATAAGACTGCGTGTAAATTTGTTAAAAGCTGGCCTCTTGTTAAGCTTTTACTCTCTACACTTCATGGCCTGATAATTGGTGTGAGTCTCGGGTGCTATATTTTCTATTTTGGTCTTCCAATGATTATTTATTGAGATTTCAAAATTTTGTTTAATTAGGCAATTTAAATTTCTTATGAATGATTTATGTCTATGTACACGGTAGTCATTTCTATTAATATTATTTCTATACATTTTATGTAATGCGCTTATAAGGGTACTTTTTCTTTTTTGCAAGTTTTTAATAATATGGTTACTATAATCTATAAAGTTGTTTTTCATTTCTCTAACCGGTATAATTTTTTGCATAACGGAAGTTATCAAGTTATTTATTTGCATTATGCCATTATCAATTTCTTCGTTTGATAGATTTCGATTGTTTGGTATTGATCCAGGTTTAATTATACTTTCAAAGTTATTTTCGATATAGGTTTGCAATTTTTTCCAATTTGTTTTGTTATAATCATAAAATATTTTCTGTGTTCTTCAGCATATATGATTTCGTCTACACTATTTATTGATATTTCAAATGATAATGCGCGGTGATCGCTATCAAATGTTAAAGTATTTAACTTTTTATTTTTGAAATTAATTCGTTGGTCTGCTAATCATAGGTGTAATTACTATAATATAGTTATAGGTTCATTACTATAATATAGTTGCATTTTGTAGATACATTATACTTCTAGAATTTAGCCAATTATTTAATAAAATTATTTTTCGTTATTTGTAGTGTTATTCCAAGTTGTATGTTTTGAGTTAAAGTCTCCACTGATTATGCACAGGTTTTGAGGATCATCAAGCACAAGTACTTCAAATATTTTTGAAAGTTCTTTAATAAAAAGGTTATTATTATAATTTGAGACGTAAATAGATACAAATATTATTTTTTTTTTTACTTTTTAAGTTTACTATTGACAATATGTTTCTTTATTCCTTTTGCTTTTTTAACATTTTATTTTCATGTGTTTGAAGAAAATACATTTTAGATTTTAATCCGATAAATTCAGAAACAATTTTTCAATTAAATTCATCTTTTAAAAGACCAAGAACTTTTTTATTCAATAGAGAATAGAGGGAAGTTAAATAAATTGTCAGATGGATAATCGGATGTATCAAAACGTTGTGGTATATCACTGTATATGTCAGCGTAAAAATCATCTGTCTGCAGATTGTTCTAGTACTGTAAATCCTAAATATATAGGTTTGTCATAATATGCATTTGTATGATTACGCTGAACGGCGATCAAGTTTTCAGTGAATCTAGAGTGGCTACGATAATTTGGTTTTGCTATTCATGCTCGTGCACCTAAATGTCTTCCTAGACTTTCCCAAGAGGTAGCTATTTTAACATTTTTTCTTTTATCTACAGTTTCCATGGTTTTACCGAAAACAGCATTATTCAATAATTTAAAATAATCTTTTTCGAAAGTATTTTTAGCAACTGTGAGTTGTTTAAATCAATATATTTTTTTAACCAATTGCTTTGTGTGAATTTTAGCACTCTATAAATTTTCTTAAGAATTAAACCGTTTCAAAGACACTATTTTAAATTTCTATAATGGATCATGTATTTAGATTTATTGAGTAAAAAATTGGCAAAATTGAACTTGGAATCCACTTTATTAAGTTCTCTAATGTGTTCCGAATAACGAATCGCGAAATTTCTACCTGTTTGTCCTATATAGATACTGTCACATGTATCACATTTAATTTCGTATACACCTGAATTTTTGACAGTATCTATATAGGACAAACAAGTAGAAATTTCGCGATTCGTTATTCGGAACACATTAGAGAACTTAATAAAGTGGATTCCAAATCCAATTTTGCCAATCACTTAATGGAAAAAAAACCATTCTAGCAATATAAATAACCTGAAAATCTTACATATTGATAAAAAAGGTAAAAAGTTGGATTTATTGGAATCTCTAGAAATTAAAAAAACTATAAAACAAAATAAAACAATTTTGAACGAACAATTAGAATTGCGAAATTCACCTATGTTAAATATTTGTTTAGATTTGTAATTAATTAGTAGGTATAAATGTAATATTAAAAAATAAGAAAATTATTCATGTTTAGTATTAAATTATATTCGCCCTGATGATGGCAGTGATGCCGAAATATATATAGACTTTATAATAAATAAATATAATATTTTAAGAATTATAAAAATAAAATATCAATAAAATTATTTTGTGGACAAAAAGTTTAAATAAAAAACAATTTTTTACTCAATAAATCTAATAAAGATGTTCCACAAACTGACGGTTGAAAAAAATTCAAGGATTATGTATTTGTTTGTTAAGTCAACTACGAGTTTGGGAATTTTACCTATTGGTGGAACTTTGTTTTCAGCACAAAAAGGAAAATCATTGTGCAAATCATGTAAAAGTTGTGGGTAATCTAAATCCACTTCTAAAACGTTACCAGTTTCCGAATCATCGGCAACTGAAAGCACATCAATATTTTCAGTAACCTCAACCCACGAAAATATTTATGTGGTAAATATTGGATCATTGCCCATCCATATAAATTGTTAGCATCTTCATATACTCTATATTTGGAAGGTTCGTTTCTTTTATAAGATTCTCCCGTGAATTTATTATTTGCTACTGAATGTCTAAGTGACCACTGACTAATTCCACCACGTATCCCTTTTTTAGGAAAATTATACATATTAATATCAGTTAATAATTGTAATTTGATATCCGTGTATTTTAACATAGCTGCCCATGACAAACCTGGGGTAGTATAAAAATTTTCAGGATCTAAAGAACAGATTTTGTAGCATATTTTTCGAAAGTTTTCAAAAACATCAGTCAAAATAAGCACATCTGTTTTAAGGTAAAGTTTTAAATAGTCCCATAAGTTTTGACAATCAAACGTATTCCATACATATAACTGCATGAATGTAGTCTTCATCGGAACATGATGTGTTTGTCATTTGATTGGTAAAAGCTTCTTATGAAGGTAAACTTCTTTCGTCAAGTCGTTCAATGGAATTTAAATACTCATAGGGAAAAACTCCCTTTCGAGTCATAAGTTTAATTTTGTCATTATTATTGAATTCTTTTTTTATATGAAACAAATCGTTTTCATTTAAATTTATACATAAAGAATCAAGGCTAGAAGTCATAAATCTAAAGCTATCGAGAAAACGTAAATAAAATGAATGATTTTTATCTATTGTAATTTTTTTAGATAATGAAATATAACGTTCTTTATTCAAAGGAATGACACCAATATGTCCATTCACTTCGTTTAGTTCTTTAAATAAAAGCCGAAAAAATTGTAAAAAAATATAACAAAAAAATTTGGCTGCCTATATAGTAAATTACATTTAGAATGAGCGGGTCCTCTATAACCATTGTCACCAGTAAAGTGACAATTGTCTCTAATTCTATCATTAAAAGCTAAATGCTTACCACATATGTGGCAATTTTCCTAAATTAATTGTTGAAGCTGCTCATCAAGTGTTAACAGATTCATTGGCTTTGGCATCATAAAAATATTTTTATATAATTCACTATATGTTTTTGTTAACGATATGACAAATTCCTTAACACAGTTAGCTCTAACAAACTATTTGTAACAGCTTTGACTATCATCAAAAGAACATTTAATGTAGTACGAGAAAGCTACTGGAACATGTTGATGAATATTTCTTGTTGAAGACATCATTGGATTAGAACTGCATGTTGCAATAGGTTGTAAAATACTCTCAGCATCGGCATAAATAACAAAAGGTGTTTCTAATTGTTGTTGATAATTTTTAAACTCGAGTGTATTTTTCTCAATAGATAGAAGCTTTGTAACGACTTTATTGCACTCAATTTTGTGTAAATCACGCTGTTGTAATGTATAAAAATGTTGCAAGCACATATTACAAATATAAATTTCATGTATATGTTTTGTTACAGAACTACTCAATCTTATAGACAAATTGAAATTTATCATCCTTTTCCAAAAGCAATAAATTAAGATGTTCGTTCAGCATTTTGAATACAAGTTTGTAAAGCTGATACTAAACACCACTTGAAACAGAAGTTATCTTTATTTTTGAATATTAATTCATGAATATTAATTTTCGGTAGTTTAATATAACTAGACACACGTATTGGTTCAAATTTATTGATGTTTATTTCAATACGTAAAATCCTTATTAACTCCCATCCACTGTCTTTTTCTTGGAAGTCTTCTGCTTGTTGTTGAATAATTTCTTTAGTCTTTTCAAAAAAATCATTAAGATCATCTGCTTGTGTAATACTAAACATACGAGTTTGAAAAGATTTGATTGATATATTTTCAAACTCTTCTTCTGTTGACTTTATATATTCGCCAAAAAGCTCAAGATTTACTTTTATAGCGTTGTGCTTTTTTAATGATTGCATCAATAATTCAATGATATCGGTCTGAGCCTTTTCCAGAAAATGTGATGGATGCTTTCATCATCATTATCTCTAATAAATGTTTCTATTCTATTTTGAAAACATTCATCAATATGTCTAACATTAGATCTAATTACTTCTGCTGCATTACTTTTATGCTTATTTGTTCTGTTGTAGTTCCACAAAGTGGTTGTAACGTACTTACTGCAAAACTTTGCATTTTCCTAATTTTTTTGATGTTTTAATAAACTATTATTTCCATTATTTGATTTTTTACATATTTCACAATTATGTTTTAATTGTGTTTCACAGTTATGTCTTTTTAAATTGTCAGATCTTGTGAACACTTTTTCACATTTATCACATTCCAATTTAATTCTTTTGTTTTCTGAACTCACTTTTTTTTTTTTTTGTTAGTGTCTTTTTCTTATATTAAAACAATATTAATTTAGTCTATAAATGACTTTAACTTAGTCTTAAATTTAGTGATTTAACACGTAAACTCAAGAAGTCAATTGTATATATATACAAATTTAAAAATATAATTGACAGTAAAAGTTTAGATAAAATTCAAATTTATCTGATTATTTATAACTTTTAATTTAACTATAAAACTTCTCAAAGTTCATAATATTTCATAATATTTCAACCGTTTAACCCAAAACTTTTATTATTTATTTTATTAATAATATATTTAAAATAAAATAATATATTTCATTTAAAATTATTTTGTATACATTTCTTTATGTACCTATTCAAATCCAACTTTTTTTTTCAAGTAAATATTAAAGTTTAAACTTTAATAATAATAAACTTTAAAAACTTTTCATATCTTCACCTTACTAATTTTTTTGCATAAGGTTAAGAGGACTTAAATTGTTATAATAGAATAAAAATTTGACTTTTGGTAAATATGTTAACCTTTCTTAATAATTTTGTATTTAAACAAACTTTGAAATTTTTAAACCCAAACTTTAAAAGCTTTCATTATTTTTATCCTAATTTAAAATATTCAGCACTATAGATTAAGCTTTTTAAATTTCAAATTAAAACATAACTGATGTACTAACCACTAAGTTAAATTTAGAATAATCAGTAAACTTTAATAATAATAAACTTTAGAAACTTTTAAACCAAACTTTAAAAACTTTTCATATCTTCACCCTACTAATTTTTTTGCATAAGGTTGGGAGAACTCAAATTGTTATAATCGAATGTAAATTTGACGTTTGGTAAATATGTTTAAGCTTTAATAATAATTTTGTATTTAAATCAAACTTTGAAATTTTTAAACCAAACTTTAAAAACTTTTCATATTTTTATCCTAATTTAAAATATTCAGCACAATAGCTTTTTTAATTTAAAATATCAAAGGCACCCTTTTTACTCATTTATTTATTTATTTATATTAATATTACATACATAAATGTAATGCAATATTATTGAACCATCGGCTACCAAGGCCATTATAGGTTTTTATACTATTATTAAATTATATACTAATATTATTTATTTTGTTTATATTATATACTATATATATATATACTTTATATTTGGTCGTAAGGGGGGTATGTAAAGAAAAAGACACTCACGACCTTTGCAGGGATTGAACCCACACTCCTTCGGTTAATACGCCACACTGCCTTATGGCTAAGATCAAAGTGTAGTATCTGTTCTTATCAGCTTTTTACTCATTTTGCATATTTATTTATTTATTTATATTAATATTACATACATATATGTAATGCAATATTATTGAACCATCGGCTACTTTAGGCCATTATAGGTTTTTATACTATTATTAAATTATATACTAATATTATTTATTTTGTTTATATTATATACTATATATTTACATTATATTTGGTCGTAAGGAGGTATGTAAAGAAAAAAACACTTACGACCTGTGCAGGGATCGAACCCACACTCCTTCGGTTAATACGCCACACGCCTACCCACTAGGCTACCGAAGCCCCTCATTTTGCATACTTTTTCGACGATATATGCAAATATTTTTTTGCATAGTTTTAGGAGGACTAAAAGCTTTAAAAAAGCACTTCCTGCACCAGAACCGGCATATCCATACTACTGTTACAAATAATGAATGCTAATTTGCGATTTTTATTAAGATTTGTTTCATTAATTAAAATTATATTTGGCTTTTCTTCTTTCAATAGTACTGATAGGGAGTGTTTTTTTTGCATCGATATTAATGAGTTAATATTTAGTGATATAATTTTTATTTTGATAGTTTTGTCCATTATAATAATTTTGAACAGTATATCAATTTTTTTTGAATTATCATTGTATAAGTTGTCTAGTGAATTTAGTTTTGATTGTATTTTTCTAAACATTTTTTTATTGCATTTAGTTTATTAGTATTAAGGTTTTTTGCATTTACATGATCAAATAGTTGAGCAAAAGTCTTATTTGTGTTAATATGTTGAGCATTTCGTACTTGTTGAATGTTGAAAACCTGGATAGTTATTTTGAAGAAGGATGTTAGTGTTCTTCTTGAATTTCGATATATCGTACACAAATGAATTACCAACTTTTTGGAACACATGGGCCGGCATATGCTTCCATAAACGCGACTTGCGCATGACAAACGAATTTCCGAATTCTGTATTGCGCCATCTTTCCAGTTCGACAGTGTATGGGTGGGCATCTATTGCACTTCTCGTTTCACGTTGGAGAACTTTGAGTGGAGGCATTAATTATTTTATTTCTTTAGAACAGGTGTTCACCCCTACAAGGTATCTATAAAGGGGGTCCATTACCCAACAGTATGGCGATGGCAAGTGGAGTGAGCGTTGAGGTAACACTGGAATTGTCAATAAGGCGAATAGCTGTTTGGGGTCCTCCAACCCAAATATATGCGTTATACTCCATTTTCGGCCTAATGTACATTTTAAAGATGTTGAGAAGATCAGAAGGAGAACAGTAAGTTTTACAGCGTTGCAAGAGACCTAGACATTTAGCAGCATCATTAGCCATACCAAAAATATGATTTGACCAAGTCAATTTCTGATTTAACTCGATGCCCAGAATGTTTAAATCTGTTGAGTGCTGCAAAGCTTCACCCTGAAATGTCAGGTTGGGTGTAGTAGTAGCTACTTTACGCGAGATTAAACAGCATTGCATTTTTTGGTGCTGAAATCAACTCTGTTGATTTCACCCCATTTTTGGATTTTCGCTAAATCATTACTTAGCTCATTGATAGTGAAGCTTCTTGCTGTTCTATTAATTTGGTGATTAATACCACAGCGGCTATGAAATTCATAGGAAGCTACAAGGGTACTGTCATCTGCGAAACTGTGGATTGGATTGGAGGTAATTGAAAGTAGGTCATTGATAAATATTAAGAAGAGAATGGCGGACAAAACCGATCCGTGAGGGATACCAGCATTAATTATAAAATTGTCAGATGAATAACGATCGACAAGTACCAGAATTATGCGAATCGAAAGGAAATCTCCAATCCATTTTAAAAAGACTTTACCTAGTTCTAACGCTTTGCATTTTTCTAACTAAGCACCATGCCAGACTCGGTCGAACGTTTTAGAAATATCCAACGCCACTACATCAGACTCACCAGAATGGTGAAGGCTGATATTTAGCTTTTCGCAAAGGTAAATCATTAGATCGCCGGTTAAACGACGGGCTCTGAGCCCGTATTGTCGATCATGAAGCAAACCTTTATGATTCAGATATTTCAAAAGCTTCTTGTTTACTATTTTCTGCATAATGCATAAAAGCTTCTGCATTACTTTGGAAAGAACCGAGGTTATAGCAATAGAACGGTAGCTAGAGGGGTCACTTTTAGTACCTTTTTTAGGAATTGGGAAAACATGCGGAACCTTCCATTGAGTACGGTTAATACTAGAAGTAAAGGAATGATAAAAAAAAGTTGCGTAGAGGTTTTCAAATACTTGAATAGGTATTTTTAAGAACCATGGTAGTGATACCATCTGGACCGCCTGATTTTTTTGCATCAAGATTTTTCAAAATTTTCATCACTGCTCTCGTCCTAAAGAATATTATACCGAAGGAGTAGATAATTTCAGGAACAGTTGGTGGCTTTAAAGTTGATTGAGGCAGTGTCAAGTTGAAAGAGAACTGCTTGCCAAACAAGTTCGCTTTTTCTTTGAAATCTGACACAATCATGTTATTAATATCAACAAGCAGAGGAAAAGAAGACCCGCTAGCATCCTCTTTTAAACCTTTTGCAAATGACTAAAAGGATTTGCTATTCTTAGGCATGTGGATAAGTTTGCGTTTCAACTTTAGGTTGAATAAGAATTTTTACCTATTTATAACTCTCTTGCACCTGTTCCGAACCACTATATAGTTTTGCCCTGAGAGCCTCTGACCTATTCCTTTGGTACAGTTTAAAAGCCTCCTGCGATTGAACCAAGAATAGTTCTCATGGAAAGAGGAATAAATAACGTCGTCCCAAGTAAAATTGTTTCACAAATCGCATTTGCAGCAAAGTCGACATTCTTATCGCGGAAGCACAATGACCAATCAAAGGATCTGAAAAAGCTGTTAAGACCATCCCAGTTCGCATAGCTGTAGCGCTATACTAATTTTCTGGGAAGAGTTCTTTGATTTGTAATTGGGCCTACCTGGAAACTTGTTTTAACCAAACAATGGTCGGAGCCACACAGGGAGGAACCAACTGAAACCACATATTTTTCAGGGTTAGTGGTCAGGAACAGATCCAAGAGGTAGCTTTCTTGATCATTACGGTCCGGGATGCTAGTGGAATTTTGGACAAGTTGAGAAAGATGGAAAAGAGATGAGGGTAGTTCAACTTGTTTCCCAATTGAGTTTTGACTCAGAGAAGTGTTACTAGGAAAGTGAAACCAGTCTCTATTATGAATATTGAAATCACAACAACAAATAAGAACAATTTCAGTTCCCGGAGATGAATACAAAATTTCATCGATCTGGTTTGAGAGATTTTCAATTTCAACAACAGTTTCCTCACTTGATTTGGGTGATCTGTATAAGAAACAGAAATTCATGACCTGATTTCTAACAAGGATTTTTACAAAAACATAGTGGAAAGTTGGGCTAGAACATTTGCATTTATTAAGAGTGTTGAAAGCTATGTCATTTTTAATATAGATGGCGATACCTCTTTTAGACACGAAGTGTGAAACGAGTGTGTAGCCAGTAATATTAAAATTATCATTCTGGCCGTTAACTTTAGTTTCATAAAGGGCAAGAATTGCTGGTTTGCTAGAATTTAAATGGCAAGCGACTGCATTGAAATTCGTCTGTAAACGGCGTATATTGCAGGTACGGGTAATTTTGTAAAATTTTAAAAATCAATAAAAGTAAAGATCAACAAATTAAATAAAAAAGTATAATATCAAATTAAAATTTAAATTAATAAAGAAACAATAAAAATTATAATTATAAAAATTATAAGTGAACGATATGAATACTGCGAGCTTGACAACACAATTTTTTTGTAAATTAAATTAAATTAAATGTTTGCCTTGAATGTGCAAATGATTCATAAAACGTTCAACAGTTTTTAGCATACACTGTGAAGTGACTTTATTGAACGCAGTTACAACCAAAACACACACAAAGCAAACCTTACGTGCAAAAAAAAAAAAGAGCACGTTATAGCAAATAAAAGTTATTGATTAATTAAGTTAATACTTACACACACTATTATAAATAATAGTAAAATTCACAATAATATTAAACTCTTCTCAAGATCTTTTAAGATAAAGTAAAAGTAAATTAGAATAAGTAAATATCACCAGAATTACAAATTAAAATTACAGTTTAAGTTATGGTGGTATTGATTATTAAGAAGAGAAGAATTTGGAACACTAACATCATCAACGAATTACAAAAATTAAAAAAATAAATAAATAAATAAAACAAATTAATCGATTTTAAATATAATAAATATTAAATCAATATATAAAAAAGTAAAAGTGGAATTAAATAACAAAAAAAATAAATAAATGTGTTATTAAAGCAAAAAGAAAAACTACTTATCTTAATGTCGCCATTGGGAATGCAGCCAAGATTTAAAACGTGCTTTATATTTATTTTGCACTTCTTACTTTGCACATAATTAAAATTAAAACAAAATAAAAAAAAAATTAAAAAAATATAGATAAAAAAAAACAAGTGAATTTATTAGTTCGATTAAAATTAAAGTTAAAATAAATTAGATTAATTTAGATTTACAAATTAAGTAAATATTATTTTCCTAAACGACGTTGTCAAACCGAAGGTCAACTAAAACTGTCAATATTGAATATTGATTTTTAATCTTTGATATTCCGAGCATCCTTTAAAAGACGCCGGGTGTCCCAACGTTTTACTTAGAACACAATATATTTGGTTTACACTATTATTATCTTTTATAATCTTACAATTTCCCAGAATATATATAACATTGCATTTGACGCATCTATACTGAAATTTGCAATTATGGGCAGCATGCCCAAATCTTTGGCAGCGTTTGCACTGCAATATTTCCCTCTTTTTTAGTTTTTCCCAATTAATAACTTGATTGTTTAGATATTTTATCTTATTTAGATCCCTAGGATTACTATTTGGACTGATCTGTGTCAGAAATATAGGTAAAAGTATATTCTGCTTTTTGGATTTTGGTGTAGAGAACCTAGACACTTTGTAAATTCTATAGATAGATTTTAAATTATTTAGGTAGACTAAAACATTGTTTTCATTTTCACTCGAATGTAGAACCTTTAGTAAATACGTTTTATTTTTTTCTATTATTGGTGTGTAAGAATAATAATGAGATTCTGTAATATCTAAACCTTCTTTAACTTTTTTAAAATTTTCCAAACTTTGTTATTAATAAATAGCATGTTTTTTTGTAATTTAATTTTTTAATATAAAAGTTTTCCTTATCAATTTTTAATTTATCACATAAAATTCTAATTATATCATTAGGCTCTTGACCTATTACATTTATTGGTGGTAATTTTAATATTTTATTATTATTATTATTTTCAATATTTACTTCAGTAGTTAACTTTAAGTTGTTATCAACATGTTGCTGATGATTTCTATCTTTGTTGCTATTGCTAACTTTAACTGTATCGTTTTCATTGTTACTCTCGCTCATTTGATTGTTGTTAAGAGATGAAATTGACCTTGTATTTTCTGCATTTTGCGGTCGTCTTATTTTGTTCTTTTTTTTTACTACTTCAATAAAACTGTTGATGTCATTTTCATTAAGTTCATTGTTGTTGCTCTCTTGTATATCCATATCAATTGCTTTATGCAGTTAATTTGAGAAATACGTGGGTGTAGTTATTGTTGAAAGCACGTGTTTATTTTGTGCATTCATTTTATTTTGATTTTTAATAAATTTTTTAAATTTTCATTTTCTTTTTTAAGTTTTTCAATTTGCTTTTGTAAATTATTTTCTACACTTAGGTTTTTATCTTTTTTCTTCATTTTTGGTAATGTTTCTTCATTAATTAATTTAACTAATAAATTGTCATTCTGAACAATTTTATAATTATTAGTATTAGCATTGAGTATTAATATATTATAAGAGGATCAAATTTCAAATAAAAATCTTTTAACCTTTTTTTCATAATAGCTCAAAAAAAACATATAATATTTTGAATGTATTGGAGTGATATCTAAATTCCACTCATCACTAATCGTATGTGTATATATTTTAATAATTTGACTACACATAGAGTTAACCTTTATATTTTTAAAATGTATCAGTTATTGATACACACAATCAAAATAATGTCAATTATTAATTGTTAAACAAAATAGAGTTTTGCTTTAAAAAAAAACTACAAAAAAAATTTAGTTTTTTCTCTTTCATGTTATTTTTCTTGCATAATATTATTGATTTTTAAAAAAAAATTCTCATTATGTACGGATAATTATTATTACCAAAAGTATCAGAAGAGCATTTGATACATTTGAGCATTTGAGCATTTGATCATATTATAATATGATCTTTACATGTTTTTATTGAATTAATATATATGTACATTCATATTCACATAGTTAATATTGGGTGTTCAAAATTTAGATATCATTTTAATTTTAATAAAGAAAGACTTTTGTTTTGAAATATTAAATATATTTTTATTTTAATTTATTACAAATAGGTTCCGGTTAATAATGAAAAATTATGTCGGCCAAGTGGCCCCCTCTACCACTTCGGCAGGCTTCCAATCTTTCACCAAAATTCTGAATCGCGTTGTTCAATAAACTGTTCTCAATGGTTGAAATCTGCTCGATAATGTTATTTTTAAGCTCTTGAATTGTTGTGGGATTATTGCTGTACCCTTTTGATTTCACAAAACCCCACAAAAAAAATCCAACGGTGTCAAATCGCACGATCTTGGTGGCCACATCACTCCTCCTATACGAGAAATAATGCTATCTTCGAACTTTTCCTTCAAAAGATCCATTGTTTCTCTGGCTGTGTGGCAAGTGGCACCGTCCTGTTGAAACCATATATTCTCTACGTCCAAATCATCAATTTTCGCCACAAAAAGCTTCGGATCATCTCCCTGTAGCGATTTCCATTGAAATCGCATTTCCATTTGCGTTTTCAAAAAAATATGGTCCGATGATTCCTCCTGACAACAAACCACACCAAACCGTAACCTTTTGTGGATATACTGGTTGCTCTAAGATAATCCTTGGATTCTCTTTACCCCAAATGCGGCAATTATGTTTATTGACGTAGCGATTGAGCTGGAAATGAGCTCGTCGGTGAAGATTATTTTGTTACAAAAATTCTCATTTTCTTCTTGTTTTTCGATTGCCCAAGAAACGAATTGCTGACGTAATGCATGGTCAGTTGGTTTTAATTCTTGGGTCAGCTGGATCTTATAAGCCTTTAAATGGAGATCACGATGCAAAATGTTAAATAATGTGGATGGTTTGATGTTTAATTGCTGCGAACGATGACGAATGGAAGTCTTTGGATCTTCTTCAACACTTCTGCTCACAGCTGCTACATTCTCGGTTGAACGGCCACTACGTTGATAAATGTTGCCTCTGTTATCAAGAACAGATCCAGTTTCTAGAAATTTATCCACCATCAGCTTGATGGCACGATTTGTTGGAGCATTTTCTCTACCAAATTTTGTTCGAAATTTCCTAATTACATCTTGAAAACTTTTACCATTTTCAAAAAATGTTGTACACGTTGTTCACCCTTCGTCGTTGTTCCTTCGTGTAACGTTCCATATTAACTAACCGGAATGTATTTAGAATATACCTAAAGAAACCTCGTATAAAAATTCCAGGTAGAAAAAAAATGGCGGCAAAATCAAAATGATACCTCAATTTTGAACACCAAAACATATTGTACAAAGTCATTTTGTTGTTGTTATTATTAAATACAATATTGCCATATCATTTGTATAATTTAAAAATAATTTTTTTAAAAACTTAAGTTTTAAAGATTTTCATTTATTTTTAATATATGTATGTAATGTACATGTATATTAAAGATATGTGATAGCAATTTTTACAATTTTTCGCGCTATTTACACGAATTCACAAAAAATATACGATGAAAAATCAAAAATGCAAGTATTTATGTACTTGCAAAAAATGCACTTAAAGAAATATCAAATACATACACTATCTATACAAAAATCTGATTAAAGTTGATTAAAATATAGGTGTCAACAAATGGTTATTATATAGTATTTTTTCTTTTCTTAATTTAAATATTGTATATAATTCAAAAAATTATTCTAATAACGAATTTTAAAAATATTATAAGTATTTTTTGAAATACATATTAGAAAATCTAACATTTCCTTTTTATACGTTTATAAACTCTCAAAGTTGAAAGTTCAGGATAAATCACATCAATTATCAATATGGTAATACCAATAAAATAATGTGGTACACTTGTACCCAAGATAAAAAAGTTTTTTATAAAAAATATAAAATAAACAAAAAAGTTAAGCAATCATAGCTATTATAAGGTATAGTAGTATTGATAATGGGGAATAACTTATAAAATCAAAACTGGTAATTTTTATAAGAATTTTTTATATATGTATGTACATAATTTAAAAGCAAGTTAAAAGTATATTTAGTAAAATTAGATTTTAGTGTTATAATATTATAAACAATATTGTAATATAAAAATTTACAATATAAAAAGAATATTGATATAATTTTATGTTGCCAAATTTATTATTTCCTTTCTCTAATATGAATTTGATTTGTATGAAGAAAAAAACTTTACTAGTTTCTTGTTCTTCTATGATAAGATAATATAGTAAGTTTTTTTAATGTATGTACTGACAAATTGTGAATAGAAGTATGTTCTGTGAAAACAAAATAAACTAATGTACCTAATTAAAAACTTCTTATTTAAGATTACTTAACCAACAAAACTTCGTTCTTGTATATAAAGTATGTAAGTTTATATGAAAAATATTTTATATGTAGGTACTCGTATGTTTATTTTGAAATTGGAATTGGGAATTATAGTTAAATTAGAAGATATAAAACGTTAGAATATAACTATTTTGTTCAAGAGATAATGTTTTTTTTTTTTTTTGGAATTATAGAATAAGAATATATATACGTAATATTAAGGAATTCGATTTTTTTTATTGTTTGATTTTTTTACAATTATTTTATGATTTGATTTTTTGATTTTACTTGATTTTTATTGATTTTTATTGATAATGTCTGTATTTTATATACATATATATGTATGTACATTTACATATGTATGTATATTAACCGTTAGAACTAAAGATTGTGTTATGAGGAATGATTTATAATTTTAAAGTAGGTAAATCATTTTAAATAGTTAGCAAGTGAAGTTGGCAAGTGAATTTATTATTGGATTTTAATTTTTATTGAAAAAAATTTGAAAAAAAATAAAAAACTAATAATTATTTTTTACAAATAAGTAGGTATTGTAATAAACATGAACCAAAAAAAAAATCGAAGTGCATGTTAAAATATTGCATATCAAATAGAAATATAAATATTGACAGAAGTTATTATCTTTTGCCCAAAAATTATGAAAGAAGAAAGACTTGGCTTAAGGTTAAATATACCTTCTGAATCGCTAAAAAAACAAAATTATTTTGTTTGCGATCTTCATTTTTAACCTGAAGATCACGGAATACTGACAATACAATTAAGAGAACGACCATTCCTTCTTTATATTTAACAAATAGTAAGACACAATATTGTTTTTATTATTCTTCAATTTCCAATACAATATCCACCTTTCTAGTTTCTTTTTCGCAACAGCTTTTAAAAAATCAAGAAACAAGTAAAATAAATGCTAATGATGTCTATAACTATGTAGAATTACCATAATTATCAATTGTAGAAGCTCCAAATACTCCAACTGAGAATGAAACATGTATTAATAAGGAAAGAAAATCAATGGATATTGAAGAAAGCAAAAACTTTGACCTACACGATTTAACTAAGTTGCGATTGCGCTAAATGCATTTCAAAAAATGTTTTTGCCAGACCAGATTCATGTGATGATTGTTTAAATAAAATAGTTACTTTAAAAAAATATAGAAAACTTTTAAATGAGAAAGAAAAAAAATTGAAATTGAAAAAAGAAAAAATCTTGAAACTAAAAAGGTGTATGAATTTAAGAAAACAAAGCCAACTGAAAACAAATAAAAATATTAAAAAGTATACAAAAAATCACTAACAGCAAATTAATATATTAGTAAACTTAAACACGTTTCGGAAAGTGGTAAAACATTACTTGAACTAATAACTAAACAGAAAAAGCATTATAATGAAAACGAAAAACATATTTCTCAAAGTATATTTTATAAGTCGCTGGCAACTTATGCTTACATGAAAGACACGTTGAAAATTTCACTTCCCAGCAAGTCTTCGATTAAATTGTGGACGAAATTTAAATTTATTGAACCTGGACTTAATTCTGGTGAACCTGGTGAAATCGCAAAATATTTGAAAAAACCTGTTGAAAGTATGAATTAGAAATCCAGAATGGCTGTTCTACTATTTGACAAAATGTCTATAAAGAAACAATTAAGCTATAACCATAAAAGAGATTGCCTAGATGGTGTTGAAGACATAAATGAAAAAAGAACAGGAAAACTTTTCACCGAAGCACACTTTTTTATTGTTCGTGGCTTGTTTGAAAACTACAAATATGCATTCAGTTACAACTTGTCAAATAATAATTTAAAAGCTGAATCCTTAAAGGCATTGCTATTAGAGTACATACAAATTTTAACAGAAATCGGTTTTAAGATCTTAGCAACAGTATGTGATCAATGTAGCATAAATCACAACCTATATAAATTACTCAACCTTAATAATGACAGCCCATATTTGTATGATTTACATGGAAACAAAGTTTATGCTCTTTTTGATATGCCACATTTAGTAAAGTCAGTTAGAAATTCTTTCATTAAATCTGATTTCAAGCATGTAGATGTAGGAATAATTAGTTGTGATGTTGTTAAACAAATTGTTGTTGAGGATAAAAGGCGCTCAAGAAAAATTTTACTAAAAATTGGGTTAACTCATATTTATCCAAATACATTTCAAAAAATGTCTGTCAAATTAGCTTTCCAAGTATTCAGTTATAGTACATATACAGCCATCATCGCAGTGAATAACACTAATAGACAATTTTTTGATACAATGTCAAGTAAAGTAAAGCCAACTGCCGATTTTATTTTGAAATTTAATAATCTGATTGATGCTATGAATTCTTCAAATTTAAATTCTAAAGGTCCGTACAAACAGCCGCTCAAAGTAAAAAATTCTGCTTTTTTAATATTGGAAGGAATGATTGAATACATAAAAAAATTAAAACCCATAGGCCTCAAAAATTTTTTTTGGTTGGATGGACTAATTCAAAGTTTGAAAGCAACATTGCTATTATCTGAACAGATTATTCACAATAACGAGATTAATTTTTTATTAACTCGTCGTTTGAATCAAGATCCTCTAGAAAATATGTTTTCTAATGTAAAGTGAAGTTGCGGATATTGCAGAAATCCATCATCACAACAGATCGGAATTATTTTCGCAAAATTAACAAGCGTAAAATTTATTTATGAAAACAATATTAAATCCAATTGTGAAAACTATGAAGATATTTATTTAGATGTGGATTTAAAGGTAGTTAGTATTGCTGATGAAGAAGAAATAATCAACAACAAATCTATCAACGAGTTTCTTGAAAACACATATATATAACAATTGTAATAATGAAAAGGAAAATATGGTACCTGTTTTCATAAACAAAGAGCTTACCTCTAACCAGAACTTGGTTGATTTTGATGAGTAAGCGGTAAGATATTTTTCTGGTTTTTGTCTGAAACAAATATCAAATTGGGAATTATGCTTAAATATTTTATCGAAAACAGAAAAAATTAAAACAAGTCATAGCGAAAATCTAATTATTGCAAAAAATTACAATATATAGGTATAGCAACAGCTTTGTCAACCTATTCGTGGTTTTTATTATTTGAAAAATTTTTTTATGAAAACTTCTACTTGGTTAGCTTAAAACATAAAATTATACAAATGTGCAATAATATTTCAAAATCATTTTTAAATAAATTTGAAAATTATCATAAAGAACATATTTCTGCAGTTTTAAATAAATTATTTTAGTTTTGATTAAATTTAATTGTAAAAGAAAATTGGAAAAGCTAACAAAAAACAATAAAAATGAAAAACAATTTAAAAATAAAAACAAAATAAAAATATTCAAAAATTGTTATTGCTAAAAAATTAATTATGTACCTATATCAATTTACGTAATATCTCATAATATGTATGTATGTATAGAAATAGCTACATACATATGTATGTATGCAGTGCAATAAAAAAAATTTGAAAACATAATTACTTTAAATTTTTATTTACTTTTTAAAAATTTCTGTTACCATTTGTAAAATATGGTTTTTAATATTTGTTATTTTTTTTACAGTTACCTAAGATATTAAAAACAATTGAAAAATTATGATTATGTTAATTTTTGCACTAACTTAAATTTTCATATGTACCATATGAATATATATAGTTTCATACATAAATTAAGAAACTTGTTTTTTTTAAGTTTTTAAACAATTTGTTGACAGCAAATGTTTTTAAACAAGTAACATCATAACAACATTGTTATATTTATTACGAGTTATTTGTTAATAAAAATCAAGTAAAATCAAAAAATCAAATCAATCAATAAAAAAAAATCGAATTCCTTAATATTATGTCTATATATTTTTATTCTATAATTCCAAAAAAAACGAGGAAGAATACAGTTGACTTTGTCAACTCTTAGATACCCGTACGAACCGTTAGTATGTTCACAGCCTGTGACTCTGCTTACAATATTATTTTTTTAATATTTTGGTATTTTAAAATAATTTGGGTGAATTTTATAATTTCTAGTACTATGGGTTGTACATATATTCAAACTATATGTTTAAAACTATAAGTATTCTCTACGTCCAAATCATCAATTTTCGCCACAAAAAGCTTCGGATCATCTCCCTGTAGCGATTTCCATTGAAATCGCATTTCCATTTGCGTTTTCAAAAAAATATGGTCCGATGATTCCTCCTGACAACAAACCACACCAAACCGTAACCTTTTGTGGATATACTGGTTGCTCTAAGATAATCCTTGGATTCTCTTTACCCCAAATGCGGCAATTATGTTTATTGACGTAGCGATTGAGCTGGAAATGAGCTCGTCGGTGAAGATTATTTTGTTACAAAAATTCTCATTTTCTTCTTGTTTTTCGATTGCCCAAGAAACGAATTGCTGACGTAATGCATGGTCAGTTGGTTTTAATTCTTGGGTCAGCTGGATCTTATAAGCCTTTAAATGGAGATCACGATGCAAAATGTTAAATAATGTGGATGGTTTGATGTTTAATTGCTGCGAACGATGACGAATGGAAGTCTTTGGATCTTCTTCAACACTTCTGCTCACAGCTGCTACATTCTCGGTTGAACGGCCACTACGTTGATAAATGTTGCCTCTGTTATCAAGAACAGATCCAATTTCTAGAAATTTATCCACCATCAGCTTGATGGCACGATTTGTTGGAGCATTTTCTCTACCAAATTTTGTTCGAAATTTCCTAATTACATCTTGAAAACTTTTACCATTTTCAAAAAATGTTGTACACGTTGTTCACCCTTCGTCGTTGTTCCTTCGTGTAACGTTCCATATTAACTAACCGGAATGTATTTAGAATATACCTAAAGAAACCTCGTATAAAAATTCCAGGTAGAAAAAAAATGGCGGCAAAATCAAAATGATACCTCAATTTTGAACACCAAAACATATTGTACAAAGTCATTTTGTTGTTGTTATTATTAAATACAATATTGCCATATCATTTGTATAATTTAAAAATAATTTTTTTAAAAACTTAAGTTTTAAAGATTTTCATTTATTTTTAATATATGTATGTAATGTACATGTATATTAAAGATATGTGATAGCAATTTTTACAATTTTTCGCGCTATTTACACGAATTCACAAAAAATATACGATGAAAAATCAAAAATGCAAGTATTTATGTACTTGCAAAAAATGCACTTAAAGAAATATCAAATACATACACTATCTATACAAAAATCTGATTAAAGTTGATTAAAATATAGGTGTCAACAAATGGTTATTATATAGTATTTTTTCTTTTCTTAATTTAAATATTGTATATAATTCAAAAAATTATTCTAATAACGAATTTTAAAAATATTATAAGTATTTTTTGAAATACATATTAGAAAATCTAACATTTCCTTTTTATACGTTTATAAACTCTCAAAGTTGAAAGTTCAGGATAAATCACATCAATTATCAATATGGTAATACCAATAAAATAATGTGGTACACTTGTACCCAAGATAAAAAAGTTTTTTATAAAAAATATAAAATAAACAAAAAAGTTAAGCAATCATAGCTATTATAAGGTATAGTAGTATTGATAATGGGGAATAACTTATAAAATCAAAACTGGTAATTTTTATAAGAATTTTTTATATATGTATGTACATAATTTAAAAGCAAGTTAAAAGTATATTTAGTAAAATTAGATTTTAGTGTTATAATATTATAAACAATATTGTAATATAAAAATTTACAATATAAAAAGAATATTGATATAATTTTATGTTGCCAAATTTATTATTTCCTTTCTCTAATATGAATTTGATTTGTATGAAGAAAAAAACTTTACTAGTTTCTTGTTCTTCTATGATAAGATAATATAGTAAGTTTTTTTAATGTATGTACTGACAAATTGTGAATAGAAGTATGTTCTGTGAAAACAAAATAAACTAATGTACCTAATTAAAAACTTCTTATTTAAGATTACTTAACCAACAAAACTTCGTTCTTGTATATAAAGTATGTAAGTTTATATGAAAAATATTTTATATGTAGGTACTCGTATGTTTATTTTGAAATTGGAATTGTGAATTATAGTTAAATTAGAAGATATAAAACGTTAGAATATAACTATTTTGTTCAAGAGATAATGTTTTTTTTTTTTTTTGGAATTATAGAATAAGAATATATATACGTAATATTAAGGAATTCGATTTTTTTTATTGTTTGATTTTTTTACAATTATTTTATGATTTGATTTTTTGATTTTACTTGATTTTTATTGATTTTTATTGATAATGTCTGTATTTTATATACATATATATGTATGTACATTTACATATGTATGTATATTAACCGTTAGAACTAAAGATTGTGTTATGAGGAATGATTTATAATTTTAAAGTAGGTAAATCATTTTAAATAGTTAGCAAGTGAAGTTGGCAAGTGAATTTATTATTGGATTTTAATTTTTATTGAAAAAAATTTGAAAAAAAATAAAAAACTAATAATTATTTTTTGCAAATAAGTAGGTATTGTAATAAACATGAACCAAAAAAAAATCGAAGTGCATGTTAAAATATTGCATATCAAATAGAAATATAAATATTGACAGAAGTTATTATCTTTTGCCCAAAAATTATGAAAGAAGAAAGACTTGGCTTAAGGTTAAATATACCTTCTGAATCGCTAAAAAAACAAAATTATTTTGTTTGCGATCTTCATTTTTAACCTGAAGATCACGGAATACTGACAATACAATTAAGAGAACGACCATTCCTTCTTTATATTTAACAAATAGTAAGACACAATATTGTTTTTATTATTCTTCAATTTCCAATACAATATCCACCTTTCTAGTTTCTTTTTCGCAACAGCTTTTAAAAAATCA
The DNA here is from genome assembly GCA_947095535.1 of Poecilobothrus nobilitatus. Classification (NCBI taxonomy): domain Eukaryota; kingdom Metazoa; phylum Arthropoda; class Insecta; order Diptera; family Dolichopodidae; genus Poecilobothrus; species Poecilobothrus nobilitatus. Next base: position 156,730,223 of record OX352772.1, on the reverse strand, counting down.
AGAAACAAGTAAAATAAATGCTAATGATGTCTATAACTATGTAGAATTACCATAATTATCAATTGTAGAAGCTCCAAATACTCCAACTGAGAATGAAACATGTATTAATAAGGAAAGAAAATCAATGGATATTGAAGAAAGCAAAAACTTTGACCTACACGATTTAACTAAGTTGCGATTGCGCTAAATGCATTTCAAAAAATGTTTTTGCCAGACCAGATTCATGTGATGATTGTTTAAATAAAATAGTTACTTTAAAAAAATATAGAAAACTTTTAAATGAGAAAGAAAAAAAATTGAAATTGAAAAAAGAAAAAATCTTGAAACTAAAAAGGTGTATGAATTTAAGAAAACAAAGCCAACTGAAAACAAATAAAAATATTAAAAAGTATACAAAAAATCACTAACAGCAAATTAATATATTAGTAAACTTAAACACGTTTCGGAAAGTGGTAAAACATTACTTGAACTAATAACTAAACAGAAAAAGCATTATAATGAAAACGAAAAACATATTTCTCAAAGTATATTTTATAAGTCGCTGGCAACTTATGCTTACATGAAAGACACGTTGATAATTTCACTACCCAGCAAGTCTTCGATTAAATTGTGGACGAAATTTAAATTTATTGAACCTGGACTTAATTCTGGTGAACCTGGTGAAATCGCAAAATATTTGAAAAAACCTGTTGAAAGTATGAATTAGAAATCCAGAATGGCTGTTCTTCTATTTGACAAAATGTCTATAAAGAAACAATTAAGCTATAACCATAAAAGAGATTGCCTAGATGGTGTTGAAGACATAAATGAAAAAAGAACAGGAAAACTTTTCACCGAAGCACACTTTTTTATTGTTCGTGGCTTGTTTGAAAACTACAAATATGCATTCAGTTACAACTTGTCAAATAATAATTTAAAAGCTGAATCCTTAAAGGCATTGCTATTAGAGTACATACAAATTTTAACAGAAATCGGTTTTAAGATCTTGGCAACAGTATGTGATCAATGTAGCATAAATCACAACCTATATAAATTACTCAACCTTAATAATGACAGCCCATATTTGTATGATTTACATGGAAACAAAGTTTATGCTCTTTTTGATATGCCACATTTAGTAAAGTCAGTTAGAAATTCTTTCATTAAATCTGATTTCAAGCATGTAGATGTAGGAATAATTAGTTGTGATGTTGTTAAACAAATTGTTGTTGAGGATAAAAGGCGCTCAAGCAAAATTTTACTAAAAATTGGGTTAACTCATATTTATCCAAATACATTTCAAAAAATGTCTGTCAAATTAGCTTTCCAAGTATTCAGTTATAGTACATATACAGCCATCATCGCAGTGAATAACACTAATAGACAATTTTTTGATACAATGTCAAGTAAAGTAAAGCCAACTGCCGATTTTATTTTGAAATTTAATAATCTGATTGATGCTATGAATTCTTCAAATTTAAATTCTAAAGGTCCGTACAAACAGCCGCTCAAAGTAAAAAATTCTGCTTTTTTAATATTGGAAGGAATGATTGAATACATAAAAAAATTAAAACCCATAGGCCTCAAAAATTTTTTTTGGTTGGATGGACTAATTCAAAGTTTGAAAGCAACATTGCTATTATCTGAACAGATTATTCACAATAACGAGATTAATTTTTTATTAACTCGTCGTTTGAATCAAGATCCTCTAGAAAATATGTTTTCTAATGTAAAATCCAGTTGCGGATACTGCAGAAATCCATCATCACAACAGATCGGAATTATTTTCGCAAAATTAACAAGCGTAAAATTTATTTATGAAAACAATATTAAATCCAATTGTGAAAATGATGAAGATATTTATTTAGATGTGGATTTAAAGGTAGTTAGTATTGATGATGAAGAAGAAATAATCAACAACAAATCTATCAACGAGTTTCTTGAAAACACATATATATAACAATTGTAATAATGAAAAGGAAAATATGGTACCTGTTTTCATAAACAAAGAGCTTACCTCTAACCAGAACTTGGTTGATTTTGATGAGTAAGCGGTAAGATATTTTTCTGGTTTTTGTCTGAAACAAATATCAAATTGGGAATTATGCTTAAATATTTTATCGAAAACAGAAAAAATTAAAACAAGTCATAGCGAAAATCTAATTATTGCAAAAAATTACAATATATAGGTATAGCAACAGCTTTGTCAACCTATTCGTGGTTTTTATTATTTGAAAAATTTTTTTATGAAAACTTCTACTTGGTTAGCTTAAAACATAAAATTATACAAATGTGCAATAATATTTCAAAATCATTTTTAAATAAATTTGAAAATTATCATAAAGAACATATTTCTGCAGTTTTAAATAAATTATTTTAGTTTTGATTAAATTTAATTGTAAAAGAAAATTGGAAAAGCTAACAAAAAACAATAAAAATGAAAAACAATTTAAAAATAAAAACAAAATAAAAATATTCAAAAATTGTTATTGCTAAAAAATTAATTATGTACCTATATCAATTTACGTAATATCTCATAATATGTATGTATGTATAGAAATAGCTACATACATATGTATGTATGCAGTGCAATAAAAAAAATTTGAAAACATAATTACTTTAAATTTTTATTTACTTTTTAAAAATTTCTGTTACCATTTGTAAAATATGGTTTTTAATATTTGTTATTTTTTTTACAGTTACCTAAGATATTAAAAACAATTGAAAAATTATGATTATGTTAATTTTTGCACTAACTTAAATTTTCATATGTACCATATGAATATATATAGTTTCATACATAAATTAAGAAACTTGTTTTTTTTAAGTTTTTAAACAATTTGTTGACAGCAAATGTTTTTAAACAAGTAACATCATAACAACATTGTTATATTTATTACGAGTTATTTGTTAATAAAAATCAAGTAAAATCAAAAAATCAAATCAATCAATAAAAAAAAATCGAATTCCTTAATATTATGTCTATATATTTTTATTCTATAATTCCAAAAAAAACGAGGAAGAATACAGTTGACTTTGTCAACTCTTAGATACCCGTACGAACCGTTAGTATGTTCACAGCCTGTGACTCTGCTTACAATATTATTTTTTTAATATTTTAGTATTTTAAAATAATTTGGGTGAATTTTATAATTTCTAGTACTATGGGTTGTACATATATTCAAACTATATGTTTATATGGACATTCTTCAAAAGCAGATTCTAACCTTCCACATAACGATTATCAATCCAAATCTTTTTCAAATATTCTATAGAACCATTTAATACTAAGCGGTAAATGTATATTAAATTTACTAAGTACAGAACAGTAAATATAATTTTAAATATTATATTATATTTAAATATTCCATTGACAGAATAATTTCTTATAAGTACAATGAAATACATATATGTATGTAAATACGGCACTATATAATATACATATATACTCTTATCATTCACTCACTAGTGGCATATACGATATGTAAATAAACATGATATTATATAAGTATGTATATCAATATCATATAAATAAAAATTCTTCAAGCAACCGTTATGTTGTTTATTTATTTACATTTTTTTGTACTACGCATTATATCCTCAACAATTTCAAATTATCAAGTAAAACAAATGCAAAAAATTTGTTGAAGAAATTTGTTAGAAAATTTGAAAAAGTCAAGTAACACTTTCGTCAATTTAAAGTAAGCCTATATTATTAAAAAAAGTTGTTAACAGAAATAAGAGTATAATGTTGAAGCTTTAATTTTTGTGTATTACTTCAAAAAAATTTTAGCAGGTGTTCAAGTTACAGGTGTTTAAAAATAGGAAATTTTCAGTTTTTGACCCCTTACAGCTCCTAAACGGGGGGTGATACAAAAAAAATTTCTGAAATGACTCATACTTATTTTCAAAGATCTAACTTCTGTCAAAACTTCAAGTTTCCAACTTAAACCGTTAAGAAGATAAAAGGGTCAAAGGATTTTGCAAAATTTGAGTTTCGCATAACGGTAAATTAAGACACCGTATGCCACAAATATATATTTACTATATATATACTTTTAAAGCTAATAAAAGTAGTAACCGTTTGGTGTTTTCAAAATGAAGATATATCTTTTACAACTTGTACTATAACAATTTAAATATAGAGCTTTTTTGAACCTTTAGGGAGCTGTAGCTCCGTAACGGGTGGGGCTACAAAAAAAAGTTACTAAAAATAAAATTAATATTTTTGTGATCTATCAGCAGTTAAAATTTCATAGCTCTATTTCAAAAAAAATGTGGGGATCTAAAAGTTAGGTGTTCGAGAGCTACCCTAAGTTTTGGTCCAAACTCAACCAAAAAAAATAGGGAACCTACAAATTACTCCTAGAATATTTTGTGTAAATTTCAAGATTTTAACTTTCTTAGTTTTTGAGTTAGCGTGCTGACGGACGGACGGACATGGCTCAAAAGTCTTAAAATTTTTTTCTGATCCGATCCATACCTTTGAATGTATATCTAGCTCGCTTATTTCGAGGTGTTACAAACGGAAGAGTAATTTTATTATACCCGATCCTATCGTACGGGTATAAAAACATAATCTCTTGAACAAAATAGTTCTATTCTAACGTTTCATATGTTCCAATTTCAAAATAAACATACGAGTACCTACATATAAAATATTTTTCATATTAACTTACATACCTCATTTGCAAGAACGAAGTTTTGTTGGTTAAGTAATCTTAAATAAGAAGTTTTTAATTAGGTACATTAGTTTATTTTGTTTTCACAGAACATACTTCTATTCACATTTTGTCAGTACATACATTAAAAAAATTTACTATATTATCTTATCATAGAAGAACAAGAAACTAGTAGTTTTTTTCTTCATACAAATCAAATTCATATTAGAGAAAGGAAATAATAAATTTGGCAACATAAAAATATATCAATATTCTTTTTATATTGTAAATTTTTATATAACAATATTGTTTATAATATTATAACACTAAAATCTAATTTTACTAAATTTACTTTTAACTTGCTTTTAAATTATGTGCATACATATATAAAAAATTCTTATAAAAATTACCAGTCTTGATTTTATAAGTTATTTCCCATTATCAATACTACTATATTATAATAGCTATGATTGCTTAACTTTTTTGTTTATTTTATATTTTTTATAAAAAACTTTTTTATCTTGGGTACAAGTGTACCACATTATTTTATTGGTATTACCATATTGATAAATTGATGTGATTTATCCTGAACTTTCAACTTTGAGAGTTTATCAATATATAAGGAAGAAATTCTGTTTGTTTGTTTGGCACGGATTCACGTAAAAACCACCAGTCCGATAGCAACCAAATTTTGCAGGAAGATTTCTACGACCCCGGAAGGAGTTATAGGCTATATCGTGTTTCGGTTCATTAACCCATTGCGATCCGAGAGCGTTTTAAAGCGTTTTGGTTTTTTCGTTGTTCTGCCTAAACGGTTTGACCGATTGAGTTGAAAATTTGCACAAATGTTCTTCTCACCTTTAGGGGTGTACCCAAGAATTGGGTTGCAATATGTCACCCGGGTTTGGCCCGGCGGACTTCCAAAAAAAATTTTGTTTCTGATTTATGTACAATTTTTTATGGTTTTATGGTCTGGAAAAAACGCTGAGACAAATTTTTGTAAAGTTCCAGTAACCCGTTTGGGCACGAGAGCCGAACGAAGTTCATTAAATTTGTCTGTTGTCCTGCTTAAACGGTTCAATCAATTGATTTGCAAATTGGCAAAATTCTTGCTCTTTAGCAGAAAAGCTCACTGGATTAATTTGGTTACGGCCCTTTCGGCACCAGGGCTCAGTGAATTTTTTAATTTACTTCGTTGTCGCGCTTAAATGGTTCTACCATTTGAGTTGAAAAATTATCAAAGTGTAGCTCTTCACTCCATAAGCTCACTCAGATGATTTGGTTACGATCCATTAACCCGTTTCGGCACCAGAGCTCAATGAAATTTTTTAATTTCTTTGTTGTCGCAATTAAACGGTTTTACCAATTGAGTTGAAAATTTACAAAAGTGTAGGTCTTTATAACAAAATCTTTCTGAGTTGATTTGGTTACGACACATTAACCCATCAGGCTTTAGACCAAGAAGTGTCTCATTTTTTGTTGTTGTGCTTAAACGATTTGACCAATTGAAAATTTTCACAAGTATTGAACTTTGGCACACAAACTCATTCAATCAATTTTGTCGTGATACGTTAACACAATTCGGCACGATAGACCGTCAAAAAAAAATCTAATTTGTGTCTAATTTGCCAGGATGAATTTATGGTTCTAAATAAAGCCTGTGACAAAATATTTGTTAACATTTGTTAACCCATTTCCGCAAGAGCACCTATTAAAAGTATTCTGCCTAATTTTTTGTATTATTATTATTATTATTATTAAAAAGATATTTCCAACACTCTTTACTTTTATCTATACTGTTTTTAATATTCCATAAAAACCTTTTATTGCAAATTTCTAATATAGAACAGTAATTAAAGTAACCATATTAAGTATCTTAAGAATACTGTGTTTAAGTCTTAACAACATAACGTTTTCCGCCGTTGTTAAAAAACAGAAACAATTTTCTATATTAGACAATCATCATGTCATCATTCAGAAATGCATTACTTACATGTGGTCTTTACATGTAGTCTACCTATATAAGATGCATGTGTATAACATATTTCCCATAAAATATCATTGAAATATGTACATATAGTATGTATAATTGCGTATATTTAAAAATACTGTAGACATAATTAATTAAATTAGAAAACATATTCACATTTCTGTATTTAATCAAAAATGAGTACATACATATTTAAAGAACTGAAAACCTTACATTCTTATCCATACACAATTTTTACACATATTTTTAACCAATCAATTTGAAAACATAATTAGAAAAAGTAACCGTAAAAAAATTCCGGTTGATTTATAAAGGTAAAACACAATCATGTAGTTTTTATATTAAAAAAAATATGTTAAACAGAACCTGAGATTTATGCATTTAAAAAGAAGTTTTTTTTAAAATTTGAAGAGTTGTCGATACTGTAAAATCTTTAACGATGAGGGTACATAAAAAAGTTGTTCTACAACATTACTCTTTTAAGAGACCTATGCATAGTTAATATTTCATTGCTCTTTATTAAACAGTATATAAGTTTTGTAAACAGACGGATTGATAGAGCGAACCTAATAGCAAATTTTTCAAAATGTGCTTAAAAGGATTATTCACAAAAACATGAAGTGACATTACTTACGAAAAACAATGTATTACATTATGGTCTTTTATAATTGAAATGTGATTTTGTGTTTAACGAATATATTGTGAGAACTCACTTCGCCGTAATTGTGTACTCAATAGATTATTGATTCCTTTAAAGATTTTTTTTAGACGAATTGTCTTTAATTTTTCTCTCTGTTTATTCAATTGAACTAAAAGTAATAAAAAATAGAATATTAACTACCACCATCTGGAAATGCATAGTAATACGTCAACTATATTAATTAAATTATATTAACTCAAAAGCAAAAGTTAATAATTTTTATTTCATAAAGCCGATAAAATACTCCGGGCAACGCCGGGTACTCTGCTAGTAAACGTATAAAAAGAAAATGTTAGATTTTCTAATATATATTTCAAAAAATACTTATAATATTGTTAAAATTTGTTATTAGAATAATTTTTTGAATTATATAAAATATTAAGAAAAGAAAAAATACTATATAATAACCATTTGTTGACACCTATATTTTAATCAACTTTAATCAGATTTTTGTATAGATAGTGTATGTATTTGATATTTCTTTAAGTGCATTTTTTGCAAGTAAGTACATAAATACTTGCATTTTGATTTTTGATCGTATATTTTTTGTGAATTCGTGTAAATAGCGGGAAAAATTGTAAAAATTGCTATCACATATCTTTAATATATATGTACATTACATACATATATTAAAAATAAATGAAAATCTTTAAAACTTAAGTTTTTAAAAAAATTATTTTTAAATTATACCATATCAATATTGTATTTAATAATAACAACAATAAAATGACTTTGTACAATATTTTTTTATATTAACTATGTGAATATGAATGTACATATATATTAATTCAATAAAAAACAGGTAAAGATCATATTATAATAATAATAATATATATATATGATCACTCATTTGATACCCTTGTGATACTTTTGGCAATAATAATTATCAGTACATCATGAAATTTTTTTTTTAAAAATCAATAATATTATGCAAGAAAAATAACATAAAAGAGAAAAAACTAAATTTTGTCTAACAATTAATAATTGACATTATTTTGATTGTGTGTATCAATAACTGATACATTTTAAAAATATAAAGGTTAACTCTATGTGAAGTCAAATAATTAAAATATATACACATACGATGAGTGATGAGTGGAATTTAGATTTCACTCCAATACATTCAAAATCATATATTTTTTTTTGAGCTACTATGAAAAAAGGGTTAAAAAATTTTTATTTGAAATTTGATCCTCTTATCATAATATTTAATCTGTAAATGACAGACATTTAAAACCCTTTTACTCAATGATTTACCAACCAACTTTAATTTTTTTCTTTTTAAATGATAAATATTCAGTTCAGCCATCTTACAAGATCAATATTTTTCCAAAATTTTCTGATTTTCATTAATAATTTTCCATTTTTATAAAAAACCCATTTAAAGTATATACATTTGTATCAAATAGTATAATCTATACCTAATGTAATGTATAATCTATACCTATAATATACATATTCAAAAAAGACGCTCTTTGATTCCGTTAAATTTTTGTTTTATTTTTTCTTTTCGATTAAAAATTTTAAAATATTGGTTGTATGGTAGGAGTACGAATTTCACAATATAACTGAATTTAAACATTCAGATTTTAGTTTAGGTTTTAGTACACCGGTAGAGTGTGGGGTTATTAATAGTTGCTTTTTAATCTTGCAAGTTCGATTCAGTTCTGTTTTTTTTTTTTTTGGTTTTTTTTTTTTTTTTTGATTTTTTTATATTTTAAACGAAATAAATTCTTACATATCACAATATCATCATAATATTTAATCTGTATTGATAGACATTTAAAACCCTTTTTCTCAATGATTTACCATCTTAGGCTTCTTATATATATAATAGGTATATATTGAGTTTCCAATACTCAATAAATCAAGGGCAAATTCTAAAAGATAATAATAACCGTGTTTTTACAAAAAATATCATTTGCAAAGAAATTTTAAATTCATAAAGGCTTTAATTATTGAAAATTGTATTTTTACATTTTAAATAAAATCATAAAGAAACTATACTGTATACATATACTGTATTGTAATTGCTAATTAAAACACCTCGAATTTCGAGGGGCGGGCTAATATATACTAGTAATATATTAATACTCAATGGTATTACATATGTCTTTTTAACCATTTATCGCATTTAACAAATTAATATTATCATTTGTATTTTGTTGTTTATTCATAGAGTCAAGCACAATTAAATTGATAAAAATTATTAACACAGTTAATTTCATATAATTTTTATTTATTTTTTGTTTTTAATAATTATTTAATTAATTGCCTCTATAAGCCAAAACACGAAAATAAAATGCGTGCTCTTTGCTCAACAGTTCTCTATAAACTCTAACAATTAACAATTAACAATATTAACAAATAACAAAATAACAAATAACAGGATAATTATAACATTATAATATGAATTATAAGAGGATAATTATGATAATATAATATGAATTATAACAGTAAGCAACTAGGTTAAGAAATCAATGAATTATAAATTACTTTTAATTTTTTTCCATTTATAACCAAGCCCACAATCCAAATAGGACAAAGGGCATAGGGAACATGTATTCCAGTATCTGCACATAAATAAATAAAAAAATAAATAATTTCAGAATATTTGCCTATTTTCAGAAGAGTTTTAGTCTTTTTATTTCAAATTTTATATTATATAGAGAAAAATATCATGAGAAAACTGATCATTTTTTCATTTCATATACTTACTTTCGCATTTTTAAAGCTATGTTTTATGACATTAAGATAGATATTTATTTTTTTATTTCTTTTAAAAACTTTTAACTTAATAACTTAAGCTTTTTTAAATTTTAAATTAAAACATAACTGGTATACTAACTGCTATGTTTCTAAACTTTATTTAAAATATAACTGATCTCAACGTAAAAGTTTTCATTTTTCCAAAAACTTTTCATATGTTCATCTTAAACTAAAATATTAGCACTTTTAATTTAACTATAAAGCCTGTCAAAGATAATAAGTTTTTTTTTAACAGCTTTTTATTAACTTGGTTGGGTAAAGGATGAAATCTTAGAAGCCATTTTAAACACACTTCCAGTTGAGCTAGAGACTTGAAATTTTCTTCATTAGATCAGATCCCGATGACAATACATGATTTTAAAATAATAATATCGAAAAACATTAGAGAAATTAGCTTAATTTCAAAATTAAATTTTCATACAAAGATATAACAGAATTATTACAGAACCAAAATAAAACATTTTATCTAAATTTACTAAACTCACCAATGCCAATACCAATACGTATACGTAATACATAAATGTTTTTTTTTTCTATAAAAGACTATTGTTTTTTATGTAACCATTGCATTGTATGTGTACATATACGTAGGTACGTACTTAAAAATATGTAATAATATGTGCTTCGAAAATATTTTTGGTTTGAAAGCGATGAATTTGAAAGATATGAATGTGTAAACAAATTAATGTGCCGCACTTGAGAACACAGTGTAAAACTTAATATGCATTTACTTAAAATTTAGTTAGCAAGTGTTAAATTTAAGTTTTTTTTCATCAAATCAATTGGTTTTTAGTATACATTTTTATTTATAAAAGTAATCTGTTTATTTATAATATTTATATAGATATGTGTTTTCCCTTTCTTAATTATAATTAAAATAGGGCTTTTCTTTCGAAACCCTTAACATATTAAAATCGCATATTATGGCCTTAACATTGATATCTAAATTGGGAGCTGCCTTTAAATTAAGATGTATTAGGGAATGATGATCTGCACCACTAATGCCTTTTTCTGAAGTATAAAAACTAAGAATATATTTCCAATTATGTAAAAACATTAAACAACAAAAAGAATATATTAAAAATAAGAAATCCAGTCTTTTTTAAAAATAGTAAATAACAACAATATTTTTCTTTTCAATAACAATAATTATGAATTAATCATAAAATATATGTTATCGTCTAGAAAAAGCAAAATAATTTTTTTTTAATTCAGAAACATTATCATTTAGAAGTAAGCAATTTAATATGTTCTCAATTACATACTTTTAAAACCAAATTTTTTTACTACATACATATGTAGGTACAAACATTTACAAAAATGGTATACATATTTTTATGTACTATTAAAAATCTTCTAACACAGTCACACCAAATTCCCAACTATTATTATTTAGTTGATTTATCGATTTATTATTTTTTAATATGTAGGCAACAGTTATATTTATATGAATGGACGGTAAACATAAACGAACAAAAAAAATTTTATGTATGCATATGAATGGACGGTTAACATAAACGAACAAAAAAAAATTCAGAATGTTCTATAGCTAATAATTTCTATTTTTGAAATAGACTGTATGCATAAATTTAATATTAAAAAAAAAAATAAGTTCTTAGCGTACCTAAATAACAGAAAAAAAAGTAAAATGTAATACTGGAAGAAAAATAAAAACGAATACAAAAAAAAGAGACCAAAAAATGATACTTTGATTGTTTTTTAATATTTTTAAAGGCTATTTCTTATGTATATGTGCAGATCTGATATTTACCCACATTACAGATAGAAAAAAAGAACTATTAAAATGTTATGATTTTAAAAGAAAGAAACATACGTTTGATATTTCCGTACATAACAAATAAAAAAAAAAATATTAAAATGTTATGTTATTAAAAATAGAAAAAACAAGGCAGGGTATGAATCAAAGTTTTTAAAGGGTCGCATTTTAAGTGGAAGTAAAGAACATTATAAAATTGCAATAACAATTTTATTTAAATTTTTAATTTTGCTATGCAATGTTTCCTTAATTTTTTAAAAATCTTGCCACAATATATAATACAATATAACAATCAGAAGTTCAGATCATTATATAGTACCCATACTACTATAAAATGTATATGAATGAATATATCAGTATATATGTGTGTAGTTATAGATTCATTATTTTTTAATACCAACAATTATATTTATATATATGAATGGACGGTAAACATAAACGAAAAAAAAAAAAATTCAGAATGTTCCATAGCTCATAATTTCTATTTTTTAAATAGACTGTATGCATAAATTTAATATTAAAAAAAAAAATAAGTTCTTAGCGTATACCTAAATAACAGAAAAACAAGGTAGAATGTAAACCAACGGTTTTTAAAAGCGCACATTTCCAAAACTCAATACAAACTGTTTAGAAGTGTGACTTACACAAAAATTTGAAAATTTCATGTAATAAGAAAAAACTTGAAAATAGGACATTTTTGAGATTTTGAGGGGCCGTAAGTCCGGAATCCTATATAACTAAGAAAAGCTGTTAACACACGTAAAAATATATCATTGAAGCTTTAATTTTTATGTCTTGCCGAAGAAAAATTTTTACAGGTGCCTAAGTTACAGGTGTCTAAAAATAGCAAATTTTCAATTTTTGAGGCGTAATAACTCTTAAAGAGGGGGCGTTACCAAAAAATTTTCTAAGGAAACTTATACTAATTCTAAAAGTTATTTCTTGTCTCAAAATTTCAGGTTCCTATCTAAAGGGGTGCCGGAGTTATGAAAAAAAAAATTTCATGCAAAATGTGGTTTTCACATAACGGTAAATTTAAATCGTAAATTACAAAATATTACATAATTTTGATATTGTTTTATATAGATAATAAAATTTTCGATCTTCTACCGGTTTTAGATTGCAAAACTATTACGCAAATCCCGAAATATATACATCTGAAAATGGGGCTTTTTTACAATTTTCAAGAGCTGCAGCTTTGGAACCCTTTACAACTAAAATAAACCTTTCACACACGTAAAAATATATTATTGTAGCTTTAATTTTCATGTCTTGCCGAAGAAAAATTTTTACAGGTGCCTAAGTTACAGGTGTCTAAAAATAGCAAATTTTAAATTTTTGAGGCGTAATAACTCTTAAAGAGGGGGCGTTCCCAAAAAATTTTCTGAGGAAACTTATACTAATTCTAAAAGTTCTTTCTTGTCTCAAAATTTCAGGTTCCTATCTAAAGGGGTGCCGGAGTTATGAAAAAAGAAATTTCATGCAAAATGTGGTTTTCACATAACGGTAAATTTAAATCGTAAATTACAAAATATTACATAATTTTGATATTGTTTTATATAGATAACAAAATTTTCGATCTTCTGCCGGTTTTAGATTGCAAAACTATTACGCAGAGCCCGAGATATATACATCTGAAAATGGGGCTTTTCAACAATTTTGAAGAGCTGCAACTTTGGAACCCTTTACAACTAAAATAAACCTTTCACACACGTAAAAATATATTATTGTAGCTTTAATTTTTACATCTTGCAGAAGTAAAATGTGTGCAGGTTCCTAAGTTACAGGTGTTTAAAAATAGCAAATTTTCAATTTTTAAGCCCTAATAGCTCATAAACAGGGGGTGGTCCGAAAAAATTTTCTGAGCAAACTTATACTAATTCTAAAAGTTCTTTCTTGCCTCAAAATTTCAAGCTTCTATCTAGAAGCGTGCCGGAGTTATGAAAGTAGAAAAATCATGCAAAATTTGGTTTTCACATAACGGTAAATTTAAATACTAAATTTAAAAATATTGTATAATTTTGATATTAATTTACAAAGATAAAAGAAATACCTGTCGAATGACGTTTTCAGATTGAAAAAATCTTAAGCAGAACATAAAATATATGCATTTAAAAATGGGGCTTTTTCAAAGTTTGAGGGGGTGTAGCTCCGTAATGAGGGGGGCTACATGAAAAAGTTGTTCCACAAAATTATTTTTTTTATGAGACCTACCTATGGTTAAAATTTTTTTTCTCTATCTTTAACGGTGTAGAAGTTTTGTAAACAGACGGACGGACGGACGGACGGATGGACGGACGGACGGACAGAGTGAAACTAATAAGCACATTTTTTCAAAATTTTTTTGGAAATGTGCTAAAAAGTAAAATGTAATACTGGAAGAAAAATAAAAACGAATAGAAAAAAAGAGAACAAAAAATGTTACTTTGATTGTTTTTAAATATTTTTAAAAGGCTATTTATTATGTATATGTGCACATCTGATATTTACACACATAACAGATAGAAAAAAAGAAATATTAAAATGTCATGCTTTTAAGAAAGAAAAAACAAGGCAGTATATAAATCAAAGTTTTCAAAGGGTCGCATTTTTAAGTGGAAATAAAGAACATTATAAAATTGCAATATTTTTATTTAAATTTTGAATTTAACTATGCAACGTTTTCTTAATTTTTTAAAAATTTCGCCACAATAAATTATTAATAAAAAAATTCAATATATTCTATATTATAACAGGTAATAATATAATTATAGACTGTGAGGGCAACTGTAAAAATTGAAAATTAAACAAGGAAAAAAGAAAATATCAATTCAATACTTATATTTGTCGTTACTAAAAAGAATAAAATAAAATAAATAAAAAAAATTTTTTAAAAAACAGCTTTTTTGAACTAAAAAGTAGAAAATAAATTTTTAATAGCAAATTTTTCTGTAATTTTCTAAACTATATTGTTACAATCGAGATTTCTTTGAAAAAAGTTTATTTCAATATGTCAAATATATATATAAATATAAGTATATATAAGTTTTAAAGTCTGTGAAATTAAAATAAAAGCTGGAGGCAACAAACGCATAACTATAAACTTATATTTTTAAATTTTGCCTCCAGCTTTTATATTAATTTCACAGACTTTAAAACTTATATATACTTATATTTATATATATATTTGACATATTGAAATAAACTTTTTCAAAGAAATCTCGATTGTAACAATATAGTTTAGAAAATTACAGAAAAATTTGCTATTAAAAATTTATTTTCTACTTTTTAGTTCAAAAAAGCTGTTTTTTTAAAAATTTTTTTTATTTATTTTTTTTAAATAATAATACATAATTTAGTAATAAAACCAAAAAGTTTAGAAGCATTAATTTAGTATAGTAAATAATGTAACATATAAATTTTTTTTTATTTTTGCTCATGTTTTTATAGTAATACATTTAGATCATGTTTATAAATAAAATTTATTTAACTTTTAGGTACTTGTATTTGAATATATATATATATATATATATATATATTTTAATAATTAATTAAAATAAATGTTATAAATATTATATTATATTTTACATTTAAAGTTTTTTTATACAAACTTTTTAATCAAGCTTAAGATTAAGTTAATTAAATAAACAAACTTTATAAAAGCTTTTTAATATTTTGATATTAGCTATAAACACTACATTGTTTTAAACATTATTCACTACAGAAATCTTAAACAGTATCCAAAAAAATGGTTTAATCTTAATAAAAGATTCATAGAGTATTAAAATTTACACATAGTGATTGGTTAAAAAAATATGTTGACTTAAATAACTTTCAAAAAATTCATTCGAAAAAGATTTTTTCAAGTTAATGAACAATTCCGTATTCGATAAGACGATGGAAAATGTTGATAAAAGAAGAGATATTAGAATAACAACCAGTTGGGAAAACAAAGGAAAATCTTTAGGAGTTCGGTGTCTCATACCAAAACCTAACTTTTATAGTATATTGTCTTTCACTTCCGAATTAGCCGCGATTAAACTTTCTAAAACTCGTGTGTAATATAATAAAACAGTATACCTTACTTTTACGATTCTTCAGGAATCAAAAGTCCTAATGTTAGATTTTCATTATAAATATATGAAACCAAAATTTCAAGAAAAGCTCTTGTTAAACTATATAGATACAGACAGTTTCATTTATACAATTTTCACAGAAGATTTTTATGAAGATATAAAGGCAGATTTATCTCAGTTTTTTGATACTTCTGATTATGAAAAAGATAACCCATATGGTTTTACTATTATTAATAAAAAAGTTTTAGGATTAATTAAAGATGAAATGAGTGGCAAAATTATTTCTGAATTTATTGGTCTTCGAATATATTTTATACAAATATTTAAAAATAAAACAAATACAAAAGCGAAAGGAGTTAAAAAGTACATTGTTAATGATTTAACTTTAGGAGACTATAAAAATTCTTCATTTGAAAAAAGAAAATATGTATAGAAATTTGAATGTCTTTAGATCTAAATTACATTGTATATTTACACAAAATCTCAATAAAGTACATTTAAGTGTTTTAGATAATAAAAGATATATATTACCAAATAACTGTAATACATATGCTTGGAGGCACTGGCACAGTACCATTCCTAATTAAGTTTAAATATAAAAGTTTCTAAGCAATAATTTTGTATAATATAATAATGTAACATTTTTTTAGTGCACTCATTAAAAACTGTAAATGTCGCCATATATGTAAATATCATCACGTGTAAAAATCATATTAATTGCACGTTTAAATTATTTCATGTTTACCTACAAAAAATTTTTTTTAATTACTTGTATTAGGTTGTTTTTGTTTCTTTTTAAATAATTAATTATTTGTATATTATCGAAATTTTTCATTATTTTTGATTTTAGCTTTCAAACTCTACAATGTACAAAAAAACAACATTTTGCACGAGACCATGTAGAGAGTCTCGAATCGGTTTCCTCCTTTCTGCATGGTCTCGAATCGGTTTGCTCCTCTCCACATGATTTAGAATCAGTAGGTAAATATTAAATTAAGTTTAAACTTTAATAATAATAATTTTGTACTTAAACCAAACTTTAAAAATTTTTCATATCTTCATCCTAATTTAGAATATTCAGCACTATAACAGCTTAAACTTTTTAAATTTCAGCAAATAACAACTTAAATTTTTTATCTTCTTTGCTTTCTGTTTTCTCCAGAATACTTTAAAAAAATAAAAATTCAAAATCAAAAAAATGTGTGCATTGTATAAAAATTTGCTATTATTGGAATGAGTATTCGTAATTATTCTAATAAAAATTTGTCGCTTCCATTGAGGTATGTAATATAATATGAAAAATGATTTGTATTTTTTTATTTTAAAAATTGAATTGAATTATAAACCAGTAAAAAACAAATATGTACATACACATATATGTACATATGTATGTATTTTTGAAATTTTTTTAGAATAAAATTTAAGCCTAGATTTTTAAAATTTATAGGTAATAAATGTACCTACAAAATAATTTTTATGCAATTCACAAAATTATTTGTTGAAGTTTGCATCAAAATTAATGTTATGATACATAGATACATATGTATATTATCAAAAATAATATAAACTATAAAGATGTCGCATGTAGAACAAAAAAAGTATCATGAAATGTACGTACTAGTACGTACCACAACATGTTGCAAAAAATTTACTATAGTAAATATGATGCTAAATGTTTATAAACTTTATATAAGATCATCTAAAACGCACACAACTATACTTTGTAATTATATGAAGAGACTTTTTATTTTTGTTTTTTACATAAAAACATTTTATTTTCAATGTAAAAAGCAAAAACAAAAAATCTCTTCATATATTGTAATTTGAACGAACTATATAAATACTATAAATTAGTTACAAATATAAATTAGTTACAAAGTTACTAAAATATTCTTGTATGTATAAGTATATAAGTATATGTGCATAAGTTCATATATTTTATATTAAGCTACTTAGAATTTTAATATGAATTTTTTCTATGTGCAATGATCGACTATTGAATATTGAGATTTTCCATGTAGATCTTTTCAAATAATAATTAATGTTATATCAATACAATATGCAAAAATTTTCTGTGTATGTAGGTGGAAATTTTCTGTGTTAGGTACCTAAATAAAATGATTAGTTACAAGTGAGTTAAAGTGTAAAGCAAATTTAAATTTTAAATCAAAAAATAAATTATTTTAAATAGTTGAAAACTAGTTGTTTTAGTTATTTAAAATGAATAGGAAAAATGGAACAAAATGTAGTTTAAGTCACTGTCTTAAATCCCAGAGAACGCACCCAAATATCAAAATTTTCTAATTTCCGCCAGCTGAAACTGAAATGGGAAAAATATGGCGCGAACTGTGTGGTTTTGATAGTGATAAAACCAACATTTTTCTATGTCAAGATCATTTCCAAGCTGAAGATATAGGAAAAAAGTACATAAGAAGACACTCCATTCCTTCTTTATTTTTGAGCATGATTGCAGAAGAAGAAAGCGATGTACTAACTTTAAACGAAATAGGTAAGTTAGAATCTCCTTATAAAATTCGGTTCCAATCTTCCAGCCCTATGGGTGTTTGCTCCTCTTGTTTGAAAAATTTACAAAACTGTGAAAAATACCGTTCAAAATGCAACACATATGAAAAAAAATATAATAGTTTAATTTTAAAGTTACGTAAGGCCAAACAAGAAATAAATAAATTACAAAGGCAAGTTAGAAAATTGAAAATCATTTCTCCGAAGATTAAAAGCAATCAAGTTTCAAATATGATAGACAACTTAGAAATTAATAAAAATTCCAGAACTTTTGCAAAAATGTTAGTAAAAAGTAAAACTATTCGAATGCAATGGGGTGAAGAAGGAAAAACTATTGCACAAAATATTTTTTATAGATCCCAATCTGGTTATAACTTTTTAAGAGAGGGATTATTATTAAATTTACCCCATAAAGCGTTTTTGTATAGATGGTCACCTGTAAAAAACTTACAGCCAGGTATAGAAAATACCGCTTTACAATTTCTTAAAAATAAAGTAAACGAAATGAATATTAATTGCCGGGAAGCAGTTTTAGTCTTCGGTGAAATCGCTATACGAAGAGAATTGCATTATAATGAAGTTTTAGATTTAATTGATGGTGTTGAAGATTTAGGTTTTCAAAGAAATGGGGTCATTGGAAAGCAAGTTTGTGTTTTTATGGTAAGGGGTTTAATAGAAAATTGGAAATTTATTTTGAACTATTTTGTAACAGAAACTAATACAAAAGGTGCAGCGTTAAGTTTATTAATACACGAAAATTTAGAACTCTGTTGCAAATTAGGGATAAATATAAGAGCTATAGTGTGTGACCAAGGCGCCAATAATAGAAATTGTTTTTTACAACTTGGAGTGATAGAAAACCCATATTTCATATTTCGCGGAATAAATGTATATTGCTTATTTGATTTTCCTCACCTTATTAAAAGTTTACGTAACGTTTTTATAAAATTGGATACACCGGATGGTATAGTAAGTTTTGATGTTATACGAGAATTGTGGCAACTTGAAAAATTTTCTGTAACAAAAATGTGCCCCGAACTGACAGAAAAACATATCTAATGACTTTGATAAGATGCGTGTTAAATACGCAACACAGACTTTTAGTAAATCAGTTTCTGCTGGTGTAAAAACATTAACGGAAATGAAAAAATTAAAAAAAAATTCTTTCGAAATAGCTCAAGCGACATTAAGCTTTATTAAAAAGATAGATACAATATTTGACTGTATGAATAGCGGATCACTTTATGACAAGAATATTTATAGACAGGCTCTAAAAAATGATAATAATGTTTTCAATTACATAAAAGAATTCTTAACTTATTTCAAAAAAATTTCGTTGAAAAAGAAAACTAAGGTTTATTGTTTGAAAGGAATTCAGCAAACCGTAAATGGAACTATTAATTCAGTGAAAATTTATTTAGTAGTAATCCTGACGTAAACTTCTTACTTACAAAACGTTTAAATCAAGATTTGATTGAAAATTTATTTTCACAAGTTCGAGCAAAAGGTGGGAATAATAGGAAACCATCTTTATACGAGATTAATTTTTTATTAGCAAAAATAATATCTTCAAATTTATTTCAATTTAGTAAAACGAGTAACTGCGAAGAAGATAATGAACCCATGCTTGAAATAAATATACAAGAAGAATATACTTATGAAAAAGTAACAAATTTAGAATACGCAGATTCAGATATTGATATTCAAAATATGTTACGAGAAATAGATTCCAACCATTATGAAATTTTAAAAAAAGAAGTTATAAGTAATTTGAATATTGTCACTGAATTACCTTCAATGAGATATTTTATTGGTTATGTAATTTTTAAAGTTCTCTCTAAAATAAATTGTGTTAAATGTTCTGACGTAATGAGAAAGAAAGATTCTTACTTGTCCCTCAGAACTTCTAATTTTTGCCAAAAATTATTCTGAGAATTCAGATTTTGGAAATTTGTTTGCTCCGTCTGACTTAATTTTTAAAATTTGCAAATTACATATTTTAATTTTGATCACTTCTTTAAGACCAAAAAGGAAATTAGATTTATTAAAAACATAATAATTGAACATTGTATCCTGGCCACAGAAAAAGAAAATGAAACATGGTTTAAAAAAGAGGGGGCCTGTTACAATCCTAAAATTAAAATTCTTGATTTTTTAATTCTAATCTTACTCAGAAAACACTGTAGTTGGGCAATACCAAAAGCTGCAAGAACCAAACATCCTAGGTTGGAAGTTTTGATAAGCTAAAAATGGCAATTTTTATTTATTATTTATCCGTATTAAAATACATTGTTTTTACTCTAATTTTTCCGTTACTAAAAATACTATTATTTATTAATCTTTCTTTTCATGATATATCTATTAACGAGCAAAATGGTTGTGGCGCCTTTGTATGTCAGTTTTAATAATCATATTTTAATTTCAAGCTTCTTTTTAGTAAATTTTAATTATTGTAGTATTTAATATTTTTTTTATATAGTCTGAATTGTTTATGTTACTATTATGTTTTTCTATAATTTATTTTTATTTTTTTGTTTAATATGTGTTATTAGTAGGTAATCCTGCACTTAGGGATGGGAAAAAATTATGCCATATCGCACCGAAGACCACGCCCACTGACCTATATTTTGATTGATGAGTTTAATGTATGTTATTCTTGGTTAGTAAGTCAAAAAGTTGTTTTGTTTGTTTTGATTTAGATTATAAGCATGGATTGTTAACTTATAAGTTGCAAGTGGTTGTATAGTAGGAAATGAAGGTTGTTGGTACTGTAAAAGTTGTTAGGCAAAGGTTAATGAACTGAACAAGTTTAAGTTATAAGCATGGGTTGTTAACTTATAAGTTGCAAGTGGTTGTATAGTAGGCAATGAAGGTTGTTGGTACTGTAGAAGTTGTTAGGCAAGGTTAAGGAACTGAACAAGTTTAGGATATTTAGGTTTTTCAATAAATTCATTGATACTTTGTAATAGGATATCATACAAATAGAAAGATGATTTTTTTCAGGTCAAATCAAGTTTATTTTTTTAAATTGCGCAAAATCGCATGCCTAATATACCTACATACGTAAAAAGAGATAAAAAAAACGAAAAAAACTTGTTTTTATTATTTAATAAGAAAAATATTCATAGGTACTTTTGAATACTAAGATGTAAATAATAAAAATAAAAACAAAACGTAAACAAGAAGTACAAAGTGTAGTTTGGCTTATAAAGAATATTAATAATTGTTAAAAGTTGTTATTATAGCTTTAAGGTGTAAATTAAAAATAAGAAAAATATGTTACCTATTTTAGGATATGAGTTGTTTCTCTATATTCTATATTTTGTTCTAGGTACATATGAACTTAAAAAATATTTTGCATTCTTCTAATTTCTGTTTACTTGTTGTAAAATAAATTGTTAAAACTAGTTTGACTCTTTCAAACAATGTTAAAATTTATGAATGCAGTAAAAAAGTAAAAATAAAAACAAAAGAAAGAAAAAAATTATATAATTAAAGGTGCATCTGTTATGTAGGATTTATTTTTTTTGTTCTATAAGAAGATTGAGAAAATAACCTGAAATCTTCGATTTTACTTTGTTTTGTTATTATTACGTTCCATTCTATGTTGTAAGAAATGAAAAAATAATAAAAATCACAAAGAAGTTAATTGCTTTTGGTACCTATTTTGTAAACATAAGATAAAAATAAAAGACATTTTTATAAATTTTTTTATTATTATATTTTTATTTAAATCTAAGTTGAAAAATTTTTTACTATAACCAGATGTTAAGATTTTAAAAATTTTAAATTAATTAATATGTAAACAAATTTGAATGATTTACTTATCAACACGTCATTTTTTCCTATTATATCCCTACGGTAAAGAACTACCATCTTCATTAAATTTTCGTTTTTCCGATTCTGGTTGATATTTTTTTATTTCAGGAATCGTAAGTACATCGTGATTTTTATTTCGACGAATATTTTCTGAAATGACGTATGTGTCTGTGCTATTAAATGAATTTAAAACTGCTTCCTTTATGCTATTAAAATTTATTTTTTGTGAAGCTTCATAACTAAGAGAGAATCCTTTAATTTTACAAACAATTTTTTCGGTATTATCTTTTGTACAGTAAATTTTGTAGGCGTAGTTCTTGGGACCACCACTTACAAATTCTGTAATATAACTCCCTATACCATAACACTCTAACTCATCTGTCATGTCTCCTATAAATTCCCCTGTTTGTGGTTCATATTCTCCTTCTCGACTAATATACAACACCGAATCGGTGTCATAATATAATACTCTACTATTTAGCTTCCCTATATAACAGTAAAGTTGAAGACGAGCCTGTGTTGTTGTATAAGCAGCGATACTTATGTTGACAGTAGATAAAGAAGTTGCTGCTTCTTCTTTATACTTCCAGCTAGCCACTATGTTTTCTTCATTTACTGGAAATATGTGACATACTTCTACAGAGGGGTTTGTTATTAACTCGTAAAGTTTAAAAGGTTGATTTATAATGGTGGTTTGTTGTTGCTTTTCCTATTGCCCAAATTTTTCCCAGAATGAGTTTAAAATAATCTTAGCAAAAGATCTTAAACCAGGATTATTAACTACTTTATCGTATTCTAATTTAATTTCTTCCTTTTCAAAAAAACTATCAATATATTCTTCCTTTTCTTTTTGAGTTTGACATTTTATTGGCCACCCAGAAGCTTCTTGTTTAATCTTTATAAATTTATTCATAATTTTTGGTGAATAAACCATCAATACCATTGCAATTATCATATTTTACTGTTTCGTATTCCCAAACTTCATAAATATTTAAAAGTTTATACTCTTTTTCAATTGCTTTTTTAATTTCATCAATTACCCAAGTTCCTACTAATGCTCTTTCATCGTCTGTATGTTCACAGTATTTTCCTTGATATTTTTGTTCACTACAAGTGTTACATAGTGAGAACATCAATTTATTATTTTGTTTGGCAGGTAACACGGGGTGTAATAGATTTGTTGGTGGTAAGATTTTACATTTAATAATACCGTCAATAGTCATTCTGTTTAACTTAGAGCAAGTATCTTCTCCAACATAAATCTTAGGATGGTTTATGGGAAATTTTCCTCGTTTGCAAACATATGGATATAAGGAACATACATCTATATATTTAATTTTTTCTCCTTGTTTACATTTATAATATGTGTAAGTATTTCCCGTTCTTCCGCCATAAAATGCATCACGAGGATTTAAAGGTGCTAAATTAATTAATGAATGATTTTCTAAATATCTCATATTTTTATTGTGTCTCGTTAGCTCCCGGAATTCACATTCCCACATTTCAATAACTTTATATCCACATGATTTTATAAACTCTGATCTCATTAATGTTTTTTCATATCGTAGATTCAAAGTATCGCCAGAGTTATCATGTAATGGTATATCCCTCTGGTTTGTTAAACATTTTGGATGTCCATGATAATAGCAACTGTAAAATTCAAATATTTCTTTAGTCTCTTCGCAAAATCCATCGACTTTAACATTTCCGATTTGTTTTTCTTTTCCATTAAATACACATTTCAAATCAATTTTTCTCAAATCTTTTTCCCAAATAAGCCATTGCATGGCAATTTTTGACTGATTGTCTTCCATCCTATATCCTTTTCTTGGTATAATTCCTATAGTATTCGATTTGAGAAAGCTTCTTCTCTATATACAAGATTACAGGCTGAAGCTATTGTTGTTGCTTCTACAAATGGTTCCACATTACATTCTTCTATAAAAAATTTTCTGAAAACTAGACATGCTCTAGTTAGAATTTCAACATCATTTATACAGTATTCTAAAATATCTTTCTCCATATTAAATTCTGAGTTTCTATTTTGTTCATACCACATTAAAAATTCATTATGCTCATCTGCTTTCATTGTATTAGAGTTATAGTATTTAATTGCTGGAAGTGGGCCAATGTAATTTTCATTTTCCAATTTATTAAATACATGCGGAAAATAACCCTTTTTCAAATTGATTGATAAATTAAAAGCTTTTGGTAATTTTGCCAAGGCCATAGGAAAGTAATTCATAGAATCTATAAATTTAATATTATCAATTATCATAACAATAATTTTTGTACCTCGCATAATTAACTTTGTTTCAAGTACAGTTTTATTGAGTATATAATTCAGAATAAATTGATGGTCAAACGCCTGACCATTATGAGCAATTATGATAATCTTTTTGAATTCCTTTCTTAATTTTAAAATAAATTCCATGAAATTCTCTATCACATTTTTCGTTTTGAAATTTCTCTCTCTTAATTTACATTTTCCACAGAAGTATAGAGAATAAATGTTAATACATTTAAAGCATCTTAGCTGAGCCACACATAAACTTGGAACATGTTCTTTTATTTCTGTAGAGCTAATTTCTTCTTGTCTTGTTTCTAAATCATAAAATACGTAAATGCAATTTTCAAAATTTACTTTTGTTTTGTCTTGCTGAATGAAGCATTTATGGCTTTCAGGAACATGATTATCGCAAATCTTACAAAAATATTCTCCACATATATAAGTCTTGCTGCTTTTATGAACTTTAAAACAAGATTTGCATTTTCTAATTTCTTCACAGATGCTTCTATTGAGGTTATTACATTCTATTGAGGTTAGTGAGGTTATTACATTGTAATGATTATCTATAATTATAATTTAGTAGTTCTCAGCCACACACTACGTATTATGAATTCCGTTTCAAGCTTTGAACATCAGTAACTACATATATTTTACGATTTTTCTACTATAAAACCTATACATAATATTAATAATAAAAAACAAACAACACATTTCATATTTATATTACAGTAGTATGGTACCTACGATAGTCGGTAGTATGTAGTAACAAAACGTACATAACAAAACAGAATAACAGAAAAAAAAACAAAATTATAAGAGACATTCTCACTTACTCTCTTTAAAATTGTGTATTTTTTTTTTTCTCGAGTCGACTCGACGTCAACGGCTCAACTATTCTTTGGCTATATGTAAGAAATGTAGTATGTACTTTAATTACGCATGTGCATTTAAAAATTGATAGAAATCATCATTTATCACAATATGTATTGAAATTTTAAATAATGATGAATGATATTGATCTGATATTAATAATCAATATGTATCTAAGTATGTACTGAAGTATGACCAGCAGGAAGAGTTTCTTTAAAATTCAAATATATAATTGTTTTGGTTTTGTACTTTTCTATTAAATTGTTGCATTTATGTGTGAATGATTGTATATTATTTGAAGCGATTATAGAAAACTTTTCTAATTGTATTCTTTTTTGAATTCAATTTCTTCTCATATAAGTACTTAAATTTTAGTAAACAGCAGTTCTTACAACCAAAATTATATTTGAATAATTTTTTATTTTTAAATATTTTGTATGTCAATTTTATGCAGGTTTACCGTTTGTATAATTGTGGTAATATTTGTACGGTCTTCTCGCTCTCTGTACTATGTACAATCTTAATCAAGGATTGTACGCCAAATATACGGTCTTTTCAGATTTTAAATTTCTTACATTAGGGCAAGGTAAAACGAACAACAGCAATATTGTTACAGACAACGTGGTCTATTAAAAAAAATTAACTGAATTTTGCTTCAAACTTTGTTTGTGCATTTTACGAATGTTTTACGGATACCTATTCTGTTTTCCCCTCGTACCTTTGAAGCATTTATTTCGAACTCGATAAATAAATAGATATAATAGTCCTCACTCACAATACAAAATATTCTAAATATACGTACACCAACTACAGGCTTTTTTTATATAATTTAATTCTGTTTTGGCGTTATTTTAAAAATAATTTCAGTTAGTGTTTTGACGAATTTGGTTTTGCTTTCTGAATTTTTACGGATTGTACTTTTTATATAAATTCTATTTTTCTAAACTGCAACTGTCTATTATATGAATTGGGATTCAATATAGAATTTGACTACATATTACATATACATGACTACAACAGGGGCCCCTAGTTATGATATAACAAGTTAATTTTTTTCCCATTATTCAATCCTTCAAATATTATTTCTGCACCCCTTGTTCCATATTTATATACAACAATCTTGTGTTTGTGTAAAAATTTTTGAAATTGATTCAATTCACGAATTCCGCAACCTTCAGATGGAATTGTTATTTTTGATTTTTCTAATAATTTTAAAGCTGTTAAAGTTTGAAGTTTTCCTATATTTTTTAGAATTTTTTCATTCTCATTAAATTTTTCAATTTTAGCTATTGAAACAACAAGTGCACGCGGTAAACATAAATTATCGCTATTTTTTATTGCTATTATTCCTCTCCTTTTTAAGCATTCCTCAACAAAATTTGAATATTTATTACTTCTACCTCTACCAACGGGTAATTTAACATGGGTAACTGTTGAACAAAAAGTGTCTGTACTTAAACCTGTAGACGTAAAATAAAAATAGTTTATAATAAATGAAGCCAAAAATGTATTATAAATAACTACCTTCAGAATTACTTTGGAAAACATTAGAAATTACATCCCAAACGTCGCTAAATTTTAGTTCATGAGCGGATCTAAAACTGAGATACGCAGGACCTTGATGTTCAAAGCTCTCTCCACAAAATGTTAACCCAATCTTATCCGTGGAATTCACATCTTTCACAGCATGTTGATTATTTGATGTATAGCATCCTTAATCCAGCTAATTGGTTCTCTATTGTCAGGTACGGATTTAATTACAAATTTTATTTTGTGCCCGTTCATATTAAACCGTTTAACAAATGTCGAATTTTCACTTTCGATTATATAAGGTGTTATAGTTTCAGTAAGAAACTTTTGTAAAATAATTTTTTTCGACATTTTCTTTATACGAATTTTAGATGTTAAATGCTTGAATAACAGAATAATATTAAATTTTTAATGCAGATTCACTCTGTTAAATGAACAATTACATTGTAATCAAAGGTCGCTTTAATAAATTATAGTTGTTTAACTAGAATCCCATCTTCATACTATCTTAAAATAGAAAGAATTGAAAAACAAAAAGCAATCTAAATTTATCTTCAATACATTTTAATTAGTATAAATATATCGGGATTTTATAGAAAAAATATCAGTTTAATTTCAAACAAGCAAGATATGGCACAAGATATGGCTTCATGACTACAGAAGAGGCTGGAACTGCTACAACTGCTACTTCTAGTACAGCAGTGCGTCTTCCTGCAAAAAGGAGAAAGCCGAAAAATGAAGAAGACGCTTCTACTCATCTTCATCAACAACAACAACAACAACTACATCAACAGCATCATCATCAACAACAACAGCAACAACCACAACAACAGCAACAACCGGAACAACAGCAACATCAACAGCAACAACAGCAACTACAGCAACAACAAGATTATCAGAGCAAGGCAACATCAAATCCCATCAGAAAAAGGAAACTGCTGGAATTATTAAATTTAAAAAAAAAAAATTTTTTTAAATTTTTAAAAGTTAAAGATATGGAGCCAAGTAGGCTCTATAAAATAAATAAAATTAAAAAGTTAAACACCGTTTACGGTAAAAAATGGGTCTTCGAGACCCTAAATAATATTATATTTATGCCGCATCAAAAAGTTGGGGTATTTGAAGATAATGATTTCCATGAGGAAATCGAATAAAATGAATATTTCCTCATAAATGAGGAAAGCCAATAAAATTTAAAAGAAGAACGTGGTGATTTTGAATTCGCCACAAATCAGTAATAGTTTTAGACTAATTTTATATAGAATAAAAAAATTTTATTTCAAAGAAATTTTCTACTGTTTTAATTTTATTTTCATTTTTCAGATGTTAAGATTTTATTTGATTTTTCAGACGTTAAGATTTTATTTTATTTTTCAGATGTTTTCAAGTTTTATTTTCAGGTGTTTATTAGAGTTTTATTTTACAGATATTAAACAATATTTGTTGAATTTATCCAAGTATTATGTGTGTCATCAAAACCTAGCCATTTAACAAAAACTCTATTTCCTTGCTTTTTCAGAATTTTTTCTACTAGATAAGTATCTGGGTATTTTACAGGTGTAAGCTCAGCTTGATAAAAACCCCCAGAAATTGGCGTATCAGTATAGTCCGATAATTGATATGTAACAGGATAAGTATTATTGATTTTATCAATCTTAAATACTTCAGTTGACCAATTCGGTTGATAACCTTTTTCGAAATGACCTTTATTCTTACTTATTCTTACAAAATTTCCAGTTTTATATTTAGTTTTTTGAAAAATTTTAGGCTCAGTATATGCATTCTGCAGTATATTTTTTTCGTTTTTCTTTGTAATTTTTTCAGGAGGAAGTTTTGTTGTGCTATGTTTTGTTGAATTATATTCTTTTATTAATGATTGTATAATAGGTAACCATTTATAATTCCCGTTTAAACTAAATTTTTTCCACATAGAATTTTTCAATGTACGGTTAAATCGTTCAACAATTGATGCTTTTAATTCGCTAAATGTGTGATAATGATTGATTGATTTTTCTTTCATATAATTTTGAAATTGTAAATTAAAAAATTCCTTGCCTTGATCAGAGTCAATATTTTTGATATAACTTTAGCTCTAATAATAATTGTTTTTAAGGCATTTAAAACATTTTCAGCATTTTTTGTTTTCACAGGTTCAGCATAGGCATATTTGGAAAAAGTATCAATGATCGTCAGAATATATTTATAACCATTATTAAATTTTCCATAAGGTATCATTTCGACTAAATCGATTTGCCACGTGTCATTTAGACCTTTCTGTTTGAATTTTCTTCTAAGAAATTTACGTCTTACCTGTCTGTGAATTTCAGTCACTATTTGAGCTCTTGACATTTTGTTTTAAAAATGTTAAAAGTAATGTTATAATAATTATTATACATAAAATGATAGACCAAAGCATGGTTTAAACTAATCATCTAATTGAGTTTAATTTGTTTTTATACTTTTCTACATGAGTATAGAACTCAACTTTTATTTTCAAATTTAATTCATTTCCATTCTGACTGCTCAACAACTCACTGAAATGCTGCCTGATTCCACATCATTTCCATTTAAAAAAACTGCAGATGATGTAGATACACAAGGTCAAATACAAGAAAATGAAATTACGTCCACCATGGACGACGAAGATTTAGCAGAAACTGAGGAATTTATACCACCGTTCCAGATAGTTGAATTAGAAGACGAAGAAGAAGAAGTGGAAGAAGAAATTGAGGAAGATGCGGAAGCAGTTCCATTTAATGAAATTTGGGACATAAATAATCAGCAGGGAGATCTTGATTATTTTAATGATTTATTATATTAATGAAAGGTGTACAGAAAAATATTTGTCTATCTAAAACATATAAATAAAAAATAAAAATTTTTATATTATTTGTTGTGATTTATTTTGTTTGTTTTATGTAGTATATTACAGATTTGTTCCTTTAAAATTACAGGAATTTTAAAAAATAACCTTGAATAATTACATTGTACATTAAAACGTTGTATTGGTACATAAATTTCTCTTTCTAACCTAAATACTTGTTGTTCGACACATAAATTTAGATATTCCTGAACATAGTCTTTTACATTTAACTCAGCAAATTTATAATAGGTCATCACTGCGTGAAGAAAATCGCTTAAATTGTAAAACTGCTCTGCTTCTTCTTTGTTAATACTTATACTTTGCCTGTTCGCTGATTTTAGCCCATGATGAAAGTTTTATATCTTTTATTATCAGTTTTTTGTTAAATTCGTAATAAAATTTATTCCATTCATGATATTTTAAGATAGTTATAGTCAGTTGACTTTTTACCAATACGGTGAATTATACTTGAGGCTTCAAATGACACACAGTCAAATCCAACAGCAATTTTTAATGTATGACTCTTATTGAGAAAATATGTGTAACTTAGCAATAAATTTGTGTTCTGACCTGCTGCTTCCATTCCTTTAATTTTACTAAAACCTGTTTATATTGTTTTATTATTTATACGTTTTAGGAACACAAATTTGTAATGAGTTATATTTTCCAAATACATTTTGAAAGGTACTTAAAGTATACTTATCGTTTTCTAGTTGATTTCCTTTATTAAATTTTTTTAAAAAAGCGTACATACTATAACCGCAACATATATACCACGTATAAACGCAACAATATTGCCCACAGACATCTAAATAGTTACTTTGTAACTGTTTCTTATTAAAAATTATACATTGATTTTTTAAGTAACTTAAAATTTCTAATTTATCTTAAAATAGCTAACCAACGTGTTCCCGGATCTTTTGATTTATCAGTGTTTCCAATTAAAAAAGTTTGTTTTTCAATTATTCTGGGGAGTTGATCCAGAGCAAAAACTTCTTTAAAAAATTTACGTGTGTGTTTGTTACATCTTAATACGTCACTTATCTCTAGGGTATTCATCAATCAAATTGACTCAAGTCATATACTTTAGTTGTTTCTTTAATATAATTTGATAAAAACTCTTTTTTGATTTTTTATTTGTTATAATAACATCAAATTTTTCTAGTATTTGACAGAGCTCTTTATTTATTTTATCGTTGTACACAGTTCCAAAAGAGTAATTATCAAAATTATCATTTATAAAATCCCTAGTTGGAAATTTATACTTGAGCTCTTTTACAAACTTTTGTACAACTTTTTTTACAAGGTTCTTTAAAACCAACTATACAAATATCTTTCGCAAACAAGGTATTATTATCATCACTACAAAATGTTACATCCAGAAGTGCACAAGACAGTGATATTTTGTCAAATATTCAAATTTACTTTTATGTATGCTATTTATAGGTTTGAGAATATACTTCGGTTTTTATCAATTTGTAAACTTGCATCAAATTCTCCATAAACAATAGCAGTCAGTGTAGATGTAAGTGGTTTTGCTAGCCTTACCTCAATTCTAACTGTACCTGGATTTAGTAGACCTTGACACACTTCATTTCCTGATGCATCTGGAGTTAAATCAAAAGCTAGAATGAAAAACCCATTACTAAACATGGTTTTTGTTATCTGATGACCTTTATCATTATGGTAAATTCCAGTTCCTGAAAAAAGTGTACATTATGCTCTTATACAGCAATTATTTTCATATGAAAAACTGGTTTCAATTCCTGAATTAGGTATTTGAACACCATTTATCTTTAACACAAATTGTGAAATATCAAAATGTTTAAAATTGTATGGCTTTTTGACCTTTTTCCAGAGTAACCTGTATTTTCTGTCATGCAAAAAATGATTGTGTTTGGCAACTGTCCAATAAAAACATTATCAAGTGATATTGGTGAACTATTCTGTGGAATGGTAAAAGTTTTTACCTCTACCCGTTTGTAATTGTACTTGGCATTAGTTTTTTCCAATACAGCATTATGTGCTAATAGCACTCTAGGATTAATTGTTACATGTCTCATAAATAAAGTGGCTTCTAAAATTTTCAGTTGAGATTCATCAGTATCATCTGCAAAGAGGTAAAAATCTGGTTTTTCAAATGTTAGGATAACTCGAACATCGACATTGTTTATGAGAAGTGTAGGTTGGTTAAACATATCTAAATGTAGTTTCTCCATAAGTTCCACTACATTGCTATTTTGGTATAATTTTTGACGTTCTTTTGAACCACTATTATCTGCTTTTGCTATATTTGGCTTATCTACCATCCATCTACCACACTCCAAATGCGTTGTAGCGGCATCCGTACCATACTTTAACAATGATTCAATATAAGCTCTGTAATG
Organism: Poecilobothrus nobilitatus; assembly: GCA_947095535.1. NCBI lineage: Eukaryota > Metazoa > Arthropoda > Insecta > Diptera > Dolichopodidae > Poecilobothrus > Poecilobothrus nobilitatus. The sequence goes on along the minus strand of OX352772.1, from coordinate 156,698,010 downwards.
ATAATTGCCATCTGATGGAGATATATTCTTTCCATTTAGTTGAACATTGCATTGTTTTATTAATGAATGTAACATATTCTTAACCACACTTGGTTGTTGTATAGGTGTTCCATCAGTTTTTTTATCTTTATTCCATTGAGTTCCATCTTTTTTAAAAATTTGTACTTTTAATTTTAGATATGTCGAAGACAAGTCTCTATATGTATCACCGTGCCCTAGTGAAACAAATTCTATGACAGATGGATTATCTAAAGAAGCAGTAGGGTTATAGGAAACTTCTTCAGATTGTAAAATACTTGACTGAATAGGCTGTGTTTTAAACATATCAAGCTCTGATTTCATACATTCAATCATAATTATTCAAAAATATCTTTTTGTTTGTTTTTGTTATTAACTTTGCGTCGCTTCGACGTAAAATAATTTAAATTATTAATGAGAGGTCTTTTTATAGGTTTTCTTCGTTTTCTTTTGCCTTGTCCATACATTTCATTGAGTTTCCGAACTGCAACTCGTCTTACATTTTTCATTATCTCTTTACTTCGATCTTGAACCACTTCTTTTACATTTGCACCTGTGGCAATATCAGATAATGTATTAATACCAGAGTTAATAACCTCTCTTTTTAATATATTAGCTCCAGACGTAAATATTGGTTTTAAATATCTAAAAAGACCACCGAAAAAGCTCCCTAACCCCCGTCCAATTTGGTAAGGTACAATTGAATGTAACAAAGGACCAATATCCTCAAGACCTTTTCCTGATTGAACTAAAAAATATTTGTAGTACGCTCTCTCCATAATGATTAAAATAAAATTATATATAGTTTTGTAAAATCGCTTTTATTTATTTTTTTTTTAAATGTAATACAATTTTTGTTGGAATTGAACTATTGGAAAAGTTTATTTTGTATCCATATTTATCACATAAAGTAATGAAATGTTATTAAATGATTTCTCCACATTGCAATATTGAATATTACTGAATTCTTTTACAGTATCAGTGAAAGAATTTTGTATGTTAACAGATCTTAAACACCTTATATCTTATCTTTATCACCTATTTTTTGCAGTTCAATTATGTCTGTGTATATAAAAAACATATATGGTTCACAAATGGGAATCAATTGTACACTATCTATAAAAGTTTTGAAAGCTTCTATTACACGTGATTTATATTTTTTAAAATCTGTAACTTTAAAAGATACTTGATTGAAACATGTTGTCAAAAGTCCTTCGAGGGTATAAGTGTAATCTGCTCTTATTTTTATATCTATTTTAGGCTTAGTAACACATATTTTGGTGTAACTTAAATTTTTAGGCATCTCCTCAGCTTTTGTTGGTTGTGTATAATGAACTTCATCGTTTATAAAATTAAAAATTCCCCAAATCAACTGTCGTTCAACTTCTTTTCTTGTAAAGCTATTAAGTGGGCGTATATTTTGAATTAGTGTTGGTAGTAGAAAAACTTTCCAGTCGCATATTATTTGTTTTTCTATTTAGGGAATATATGATGTTCCAACTCCTATCATATCTTTCTGCATACCTTTAATAAATATTTGAGTACTTTTTTCCCATTCTTCACCATACGTATTTGGAACGAAATCATTAACATACATTTCTGAAATACCGACTTTCCACCTTGAATCACACATGTATTTATTCATTTTATTTGTAAAAGATGATAATGAATTTTCTGGATAATAGTTCATAGATGAATCACTGAGTAAAGTGACATAAAATTCATCATTTACTTGTATGTTGTCCATGAGCTTGCGGATTTATTCTTACGAAAATGAAAATTAAGTTATGTTTGAGTATTACCTATTGCTGACCTTAAAACACGTCTTGATGAATTATTCAACTCTTTGCTATTTATAGTTTTTTCTTTTTTCGTTGGTGGGCTTGGGCTATCTAAAGGAACAGTTATAATGTCTCCTGTATCAGTTTCAAAAATTTGTACATTTTGATTTCTAATTGATTTTCTTTTTCTAAAACGTTCTCCAACTGAAGCAGCTGACAATGCTTTTGTTAAAACATTTTCCTGAATTTCAGCAACAAATACTGCGTCATCAGCTTCTTTTTCATATACTTCTTCTTCTTCAGGAACAACTTGTATTCCAACATTCTTATATTCAGGAAAATGCGATTGAGTTTCCGCATCTATATACATTGGCTTTGCACGAGTTTGAGTACCTTTTGTATCCATAATTTTTATTTTCTCCTCTTTATTTCTAGGAGGTTGTCGTTTTTTGTTTCTTATTTTAAATAAATTTTGTCTGTATAAATACCATTTTTGAGTATCCGTGAGATGTTTATTTAACAATATTTTTTTCATATTTTTATCCAATTCATTGAGTTCAATGTCTGCATTTTGCTTCATTCTTTCATAAATCTCAGGTTTTAAAATTATCACTTTATTAAATGTTGTATTATTCATTTTATAAAATTTGAGATTATCCCTGATAGTATTGCACCAAGAAGTAGGTAGGTAAAAATCCACCACGTTGAATAATAATTTTTCTTTTGCTATTTATAGATTTTTTCGGCAAATAAGTGATCTTAATTCTTTTTTATACTTTCGTAATTGGATTGTTGCTTTTTTACTCAGATTACAATTACCTTTTAAAATATTTAAAGAGATTTCGCAAAATGTTTTTATTACTTCAGGGTCAAAGTGTTTTATAATTACTTTCTGGAATTTTGGTTTAGAGGTTTTTAATAGTTGCAATATATGTCGATTGGTCTTCAAACGTTTCATGTTCCTCCCCAAATTGTTTTAATTGATCTCTCGTACAATAACACAAACCTTTCCCAAATATATCACTTCTTAATCGAAATATATCATCGTCTTGAGTAAGATCTATTAATATATAGCCATATGGGACTGACGTCACATCATTATATACTTTTTCAAATGCTTTAATTTGATTGGGATACATTTGGCGAGCTAGAGGTAATATCTGCGATTTATCTCTTGGATTTTTGAAAAGTACTAAATATTTACAGTTGAGTGAAATATCTCTTGAAAATTTACCCTGGTGAGAATCATTTTGTGTTACAAATATTACAGATAAATTTCTATGATGTGATCCTCTAGTAAATAAATCACATACAAACTTATCATGAGAACTTAACATCATATCATGGATAATAACTAACAAAGGTTCTTGATTATTAATAAAATCTGGAATAGTATTCAACATCTTTCATATATAGTGGAAAAGCATTTTTGTCTGGATTACACCAAATAATTCTATTAATATGTGGTAGTATATTTTCTTCTTTATATTTTATTAAATTACGAATAAATGTGATTTTACCACAGCAGGATGGCCCCGCCACCCTCATTGTAAATGGGTGAAACAACATAGTTGTATTAGTTACAATCATTGCTAACCTATATTTATATGAACAGCTCTTTTTCGAAATGAATATAAATGTAAATTTAGTTATTTCATTGAATATTCTTTTACAAACCTTCGATATGGTTAAACAAGTTTTTATAGTTGACCTACAATTTTTGCATGGAAATGAAAAACAATATTTCCTAAAAGAGTTAGCCATACTTGAAAAAGGAAGTTTAATTCCTACTGTGTATCATTTCAAAGCACCGTACCCCGCAGAAGAGCTTAGTCAAGATGTGAAATATAATAACCAGTATTGCGAAAATAAAATAAATGGACTTAAATGGAATAACGGTTTAGTTGAATATTTAGATGTAAAATGTATATTAAAACACTATTTAGAGTCAGCGGAAAAAATTTATGTTAAAGGAGAACAAAAAAAACTTTTCCTTCAAAAGTACATTGACAGTGTTAAAATAGAAGATCTAAGCAGAGACTGGCCATCATTAGAAAAGATTGAAAACTTTAATTCAAATTGTCCTATACACTTATAAAACAAGAGTTTCAGATGTGCTGTTAAAAATTGTTTTAATGTGTATATGCATCTTTTAAAAGAAAAAAATGTTAGATTAAGACCTTCAATTTTCATACTTGCACAATATGAATTTAAATAACAAAAAAAAAAGTTTACTTCAACATAAAACAAGAAATTCACGTTATGTATGTATGCTTACAGATCATCAAGGAAAGGTCGTTGGGAAGAATAGGCACGTGGTAGAAGTAGATTTCAACGACGCATAGAAAAAGTTGGTCTCGCTATTTCTAAAATCTTAACATCTGATCATCGTAAAAAAATTTTCCAACACAGATTTCTGTAAAATTGTAAAATATTTTCAAATACAAAATTATTTCAAACATATAAATAAATTTGTTTTAGTTTTGTTTTCAAATAGGTACCAAAAGCAATTAACTTGCCTTTTTGATTCCATACAGTATAGAATGTAACGCAATAATAACAAAACCAAGTAAATCAAAGATTTCCGGTTATTTTCTCAATGTTATTATAGAACAGAAAAAATCTTACATAACAAATGCACCTATAATTCCATATTTTTTATTTTTTTTTATTTTGCAGCTTTAAAACTATAATAACAGCTTACAACAATTATTAATCTTCTTTAATAAACAAAAATACACTTTGTACCTACTTCTTGTTTACGTTTTGTTTCTATTTTTATTATTTACATCTTGGTATTCAAAAGTACCTATGAATATTTTTCTTATTAAATAATAAAAACAAGTTTTTTTCGTTTCTTTTATCTCCTTTTACGTATGTAGGTATATTTTATTAAGCATGCGATTTTGCGCAATTTAAAAAAATAAACTTGATTTGACCTGAAAAAAATCATCTTTCTATTTGTATGACATCCTATTACAAAGTATCAATGAATTTATTGAAAAACCTAAATATCCTAAACTTGTCCAGTTCATTAACCTTGCCTAACAACTTCTACAGTACCAACAACCTTCATTTCCTACTATACAACCACTTGCAACTTATAAGTTAACAACCCATGTTTATAACCTAAACCAAAACAAACAAAATATGTTTTTGACCTACTAACCAAGAATAACCTACATTAAACCGATCAGTCAAAATATAGGTCAGTGGGCGTGGTTTTCGGTGCGATATGGCATGATTTTTTCCCATCCCCAAGTGCAGGATTACCTACTGTTATTTGTTTTGAATTGTTAACTTCTTAACTTTTTCTTTGTAACAGTAAATTTGGTTATTTTAGTTACTTATGTACCTACATGAACAGGTACTTAAATGAATTCTTGATTTGAATGAATTTTTATTTTGTTATTTAAGTAATAAAAAGGGGGTTTTTTATGCCAATTGGAAAATTCGTTTTTGTAAATTTAAAACAAATCTTAAGGTTTTCCACTTGGCTTTTTCCCTTCTAAAATAAACTTTAGTCTTTTATTTCTTAACAAACAATAAATAAATAATATTATATTATAGTTCTTTTCTTAATAGATATAAATTTTCTTCAAAAATATAACAATTTTTAAAAAACCAATTGAATTTTATACCATTTGTACAAAAACGCAATTTTAATTTAACATACTAAATATTTATTTACATGATGTACATATGTACATACCTACGTACATACATACTCTATCAAATTTCATTAAAATCATTAAAAAAAGAATATCATTCAAAAATTTACAAAAGAAAAATTTCAATTTTTAAATGTATGTGTGTATCATTTAAATCTATACTGAAACAAGATCAGAAACATTTGAAATATGTAAATTAACATAGTTTTTATTTTGATTTTTATTGCAACATTGTTTTTAGTAAAACAAAGTGCATACCTAGTAAAAATGATATTGAAATTAAAATACATAAAATGTTGCTACTTTACTATATAATCGTAGGAACATGTTACTATAAATCAAAGATTATCGCAACGTCCTTTATTTTTTTTCTTCTATATGCGACATCTGTATGTTTATATTATTATACCCTGCACCTAAAGTATAGGGTATATTAACTTAGGTATGGTGTTTGTAACCACCAAAAGGTAGCGAGTTAGATATGGACATGTATATATATTCTGAATTAGCATCACCTCCTGAGTCGATTTAACGATGTCCGTCCGTCCGTCCGTCCGACCGTTTGCGCGATAACTCAAAAACTAGTGAAGCTATTTTGATGAAATTTACACAGGAGGTTACTAATTACAAAAGGAAGGCTAAGTTCGAATCTGGACAAAATCGGCCCATGGGTTCGGATTCTGGAAGCTTCCGAATGATTCCGGAGCAAACGAGATTATCTCCACAACCAACAAAGATAGAACCTTAAAATTTTGTGCAATGATGTTCCTTCCCGTTCGATTTATGTCTCTGAAATTTAAGAGGATTTGGTCCATATGTTTGGATTTTGGAAGCTTCTGAACGAGCACCAGAGCAAATGAGATTATATCCAAAACCAACAAAGATATAATCTTTAAATTTGTCAGAGTGGTGTTCTTTCATGTTTTATTTAAGTCTCTGAAGTTTGAGAGGATTTGGTTCATGGGTTCGGATCTTGGAAGCTTGCGGACGAGCCCCAGAGCAAACGAGTATATCTCCACAACCAACAAAGATAGAACCTTTATTTTTAGTACAAGAGTGTTCTGTTATGTTTCCTTTTCTATAAAATTGGAAACTGACATTTGAAAGAATTTGAACCATGGATTCGTATATTGGAAGCTTCCGAACGAGCCCCAGAGCAAACGAGATTATCTCTAAAACCAACAAAGATAGAACCTTTAAATTTTTCACAATGATGTTCCTTCCCGTTTGATTTATGTCTCTGAAATTTAAGAAGATATGGTCCATGGGTTTGGATTTTGGAAGCTTCCGAACGAGCCCCAGAGCAAATGAGATTATCTCCAAAAACAATAAAGATATAACATTTAAATTTGGCAGAATGGTGTTTTTTCATGTTTGATTTAGGTCTCTGAAATTTTAGAGGATTTGGTCCATGGGTTCGGATTTTGGAAGCTTCCGAACGAGCCCCAGAGCAAACGAGATTATCTCCAAAATCAACAAAGACAGAACCTTTAAATTTTGTACAATGATGTTCCTTCCCGTTCGATTTATGTCTCTGAAATTTAAGAGGATTTGGTCCATAGGTTTGGATTTTGGAAGCTTCCGAACGAGCACGAGAGCAAATGAGATTATCTCCAAAACCAACTAAGATATAACCTTTAAATTTGGCAGAATGGTGTTCTTTCATATTTGATTTAGGTCTCTGAAATTTGAGAGCATTTGGTCCTTGGGCTCGGATTTTGGAAGCTTCCGAACGAGCCTCAGAGCAAATGATATTATCTCCAAAAGCAACAAAGATATAACCTTTAAATTAGGCAGAATGGTGTTCCATTTCATGTTCCTGAAATTTGTGAGGGTTTGGTCCATGGGTTCAAATCTTGGAAGCTTCTTGACGAGCCCCAGAGCAAACGAGTATATCTCCACAACCAACAAAGATAGAACTTTTATTTTTAGTACAAAGGTGTTCTGTTATATTTCCTTTTCTGTAAAATTGGAAACTGACATTTGAAAGAATTTGAGCCATGGGTTCGTATTTTGGAAACTTCCGGACGAGCACAAGAGCAACGAGCATATCTCCAAAACCAACAAAAGTAGAACCTTTAAATTTAGTACAATAGTGTTCTGGCATGTTTTCTTTATGTTCCTGAGATGGATTCGATGAATTGGAGTGGCAATTCGGGTACCTGACACACACCTCCCAAGGACTAACAATCTTCGAAATTAATAAAGATAGAAACTTAAAATTTTTTACAAAGGTGTCAAGCATATCCCAGGAGGATGCCTCTTTTACGTTTCTGAAATTCGAGTTGAATAAGACAGAAAAGGGAAGAAGTTCAAGCAGCTGCCAAAAAAATTTATGGATTTTTAATTTAATTCGAATTATTCAGGTGTAAGATATTAATAAGTCGGTTGCATCGACTTACTGTTACATTTACTTGTTTTTGATATTATTTATGCATCACAAATTCAATAATATTGCACTTTTTTCATTCAAAACAAATATTTTTTATTCTTAAAAATTTGTTAAGAATTAGAAATCTGATTGTGGAAAATATAAGTATTCGAAAATAATACTTTTCCCTTCTAAATAAATAATAAATAACACCGTTTAATAAGAGGTCTATTTATGTATTAATTAAAATATGTGACAAAGTTCAAACCATACTAGAAAATATTTCGCCAGTCCTTAAATTTTATTTTTAATAAAATTTCATACTTACTTGTTTTTATTTTATTCACATTTTTCTAGCTATGGTCATGTTATACTATTAACCATTTAAAAAAATTTTAAAACCACTTTTAAATTACAATTTATCATAAGATTACAAACTTAAACAAAATATTAATAAAAAGTGTTTTTTTTTAAATTTTTATTTTTCAAATAAACTCTAATACAAGCTTAAAATTAAAAGCTTATTTTGTTTTTGGTTTTTAGCACATTTCCAAAAAAATGTTGAAAAAATGTGCTTTTTAGTTTCACTCTGTCCGTCCGTCCGTCTGTTTACAAAACTTCTACACCATTAAAGATAGAGAAAAAAAATTTTAACCATGGGTAGGTCTCATAAAAAAATAATTTTGTGGAACAACTTTTTCATGTAGCCCCATCCATTGCGGTGTGTTAAGGCCCCTAAAACACAGCCCCTAAAACTTTGAAAAAGCCCTATTTTTAAATGCATATATCTTATGCTCTGCCTAAGATTTTTTCACTCTGAAAACGTTATTCGACAGGTATTTTTTTTTACCTTTCTAAATTATTATCAAAATTATACAATTTCTTTAAATTTAGTATTTAAATTTACCGTTATGTGAAAACCAAATTTTGCATGATTTTTCTACTTTCATAACTCCGGCACGCTTTGAGATAGAGGCTTAAAATTTTGAGGCAAGAAAGAACTTTTAGAATTAGTATAAGTTTGCTCTGAAAATTTTTTTGGGTCACTTCCTGTTTATGAGCTATTAGGGCTCAAAAATTGAAAATTTGTTATTTTTAAACACCTGTAACTTAGGAAACTGTACACATTTTACTTGGGCAAGATATAAAAATTTAAATTAGAGTAATATATTTTTACGTGTGTAAAAGGTTTATTTTAGTTATATAGGGTTCCAGAGTTACAGCTCTTCAAAATTGCGAAAAAGCCCTATTTTCAGATGTATATATATATCTCAGGCTCTGAGTAATAGTTTTGCAATCTAAAACCGCCAAAAGACCGGAAATTTTATAATCTACATAAAGCAATATCAAAATTATGCAATATTTTGTAATTTACTATTTAAATTTACCGTTACATGAAAACCATATTATAACCATAAAAGAGAGAACTTTAGCAAAAGAATCTTTTGTGTTTTTTAACAAAAGCAGCTTTCAATTTCCCCTTTAAAAATTTGCTCACCCAATACATTGCAGATTAAAATTATTACTTTCGAATGCACATTATTTTGTTGAACATTAGGAATACCAATAATGTCTACGCATTTCTTTTTTTTTCTTGCTCAAGCACATTAATTCTATTAATGAGCTTAATGAGTTTATTGTTTTTTCCAAAGCCACTTTCTCTTTATACCCGTACGATAGGATCGGGTATAATAAAATTACTCCTCCGTTTGTAACACCTCGAAATAAGCGAGCTAGATATACATTCAAAGGTATGGATCGGATCAGAAAAAAATTCTAAGACTTTTGAGCCATGTCCGTCCGTCCGTCCGTCAGCACGCTAACTCAAAAACTAAGAAAGCTAGAATCTTGAAATTTACACAAAATATTTTAGGAGTAATTTGTAGGTTCCCTATTTTTTTTGGTTGAGTTTGGACCAAACCTTAGGGTAGCTCTCGAACACCTAACTTTTAGATCCCGACATTTTTTTTGCAATAGAGCTATGAAATTTTAACTACTGATAGATCTCACAAAAATGTTAATTTTATTTTTAATAACTTTTTTTTGTAGCCCCACCCGTTACGGAGCTACAGCTCCCCAAAGGTTCAAAAAAGCTCTATATTTAAATTGTTATAGCACAAGTTGTATAAGGTATATCTTCATTTTGAAAACGCTAAACGATTACTACTTTTATTAGCTTTAAAAGTATATATACAATAAATATATATTTGTGGCATACGGTGTCTTAATTTACCGTTATGTAAAACTCAAATTTTGCAAAATCCTTCAACCCTTCTATCTTCTAAATGGTTTAAGTTGGAAACTGACAGATGTTAGATCTTTGAAAATAAGTATGAGTCATTTCAGAAACTTTTTTTGTATCGCCCCCCGTTTAGGAGCTGTAAGGGGTCAAAAACTGAAAATTTCCTATTTTTAAACACCTGTAACTTGAACACCTGTTAAATTTTTTTTAAAGTAATACACAAAAATTAAAGCTTCAACATTATATTCTTATTTCTGTTAACAACTTTTTTTTAATAATATAGGGTTACTTTATAATTGACGAAAGTGTTACTTGATTTTTTCAAATTTTCTAACAAATTTCTTCAACAAATTTTTTGCATTTTGTTTTACTCGATAATTTGAAATTGTTGAGGATATAATGCGTAGTACATAAAAATGCAAATAAATAAACAACATAACGGTTGCTTGAAGAATTTTTATTTATATGATATTGATATATATACATACTTATATAATATCATGTTTATTTAGATATCGTATATGTCACTAGTGAATGAATGATAAGAGTATAGATGTATATTATATAGCGCCCTATTTACATACATATATGTATTTTATTGTACTTATAAGAAATTATTCTATCAATGGAATATTTAAATATAATATAATATAATATTTAAAATTATATTTACTGTTTTGTACTTAGTAAATTTAATATACATTTACCGCTTAGTATTAAATGGTACTATAGAATATTTGAAAAAGTTTTGGATTGATAATCGTTATGTGGAAGGTTAGAATCTGCTTTTGAAGAATGTACATATAAACATATAGTTTGAATATATGTACAACCCATAGTTCTAGAAATTATAAAATTCACCCAAATTATTTTAAAATACTAAAATATTAAAAAAATAATATTGTAAGTAGAGTGACAGGCTGTGAACATACTAACGGTTCGTACGGGTATCTAAGAGTTGACAAAGTCAACTGTATTCTTCCTCGTTTCTTTGTGAAATTGATTTCAGCCATAAAATTAGGCACCATTGGTTCAAACAAGATAACCCATTAAATATCATTCAGTATTTGCAATTGAAGAAATATTATTGCATGTATTTTTATTTCTATTTTTCTCAGTATTTGATTCCGAACTGTTTAATGTTCTCTGTACTAATGAAGTTTAAGAGTTGTTAATGTTAGGTACATCTTCATAAATACTCTTGCAATTTACGCTTGCGTAATATAATATTTACGCTTGCGTAATATAATATTTGCAATTGGAGCAATACTCTTTTAAATTATTTCCATCAACTTTGGCTTTGCACAAACAAGGCATTTCATACAATTATATACTAATAAATTTTTTACTTTCCTTTTAAATTATTTAAAATGGGTAATTTATAAATGGGAAAAAGATTTTTTCAGCGAGGTACAATAATTGGACGCTTTCTGAACAAAATCTTGATATGAAACGAAAAGAGACACGAATGTTTTTAAATATCCTTTTGGTCCTTAAAGAACGAGAAGGGCCATTAAAAATATATATTTTTGCATTATTCTTCGTTTATTATTTAATAAAATAGAATAAATTATAATTTTAAAATTACATAGGTATATGTACAATGTACATGTGTACTTTCATCAAAGAATATCTGTTCAACAAAATTAATGAATTATTCATGAACTTTGAAACTTTAAAAATATGTTGTTGGTAAACTAAACGCTACAAATTAAGGTACATATTTAAGTAGTCTTAATAATTTATTCTCTTTATAACACATTTTTCAATCAGTTTTTGAAAAATTTGCCTATCAATTTTACTCTGATTGTCCCTCTGTTTTTAAACTTTCTACATCGTTTTAAACAGAAATTAAATGAAATTTTAACTATAGATAAGTGTTTTAACAAAATTAATGTTAGGAAATAACTTTTTTTTTGTAGAACATCCCCTTACTAGAGGTCCTCAAAAAAGCCTTATAATCAATATCAAAATTATACAATTTTTTGCAATTATGTGAAAACAAAATTTACTAAAATTTTAATTTCTTAATAACTTTGGCTTTTATTTTGAATCAAGAAAATCTTTAATAAAATACCTCAGAAAGTATTTTGTATCCCAACCTTTTCATCTAAATATAATATTTTTTTTATATATTTTTAATCAAATTTATTTTATAAAAATATATATATCTATATTTTCTTTTTTGCTAACTTTGCTTTTTACAATAATTTTTGTAAGTTACTATTATTGTTGCAAGTCTAAATTCTAAATTATTTATATTGTTTTTTGGAATATGTACGCCCTTAAAAACCTTGAATTTTACTAATATGCTGTCTTGTTTTATACAAAGTGAAAAAAAATATATTGTCTAAGATAATGAAATTTTTGTTATTATCAAAACTCATTAAAATTTAAAGATATCCTGCAGTGCAAGAACAATAAAAATAATTGTGTTTAAAAAACTTAAAAAAGATACAATATCAATGGAAATTTTAGAAGAAAAAAATGTTGATATTTTAGTGGTCATATACGAAGTTATAAAAGAAACCAAACTAATTCATAAATGATAATTCATGTTGATCTTAATTTTTACTTAGCCAATAATTAAGGATCTTCTACCAAAGTACATTTAAATATATTTAACCAAATCTGTTGAAAAGAGGGTCATTATATGTTAATTTTTTTAAATAATTTGGTGTTATTTAAATCTAAATGATGTTAGAACAAATGAATAAGGAATAAATAAAATAAATTTGAATCAAGTATCCGTCCAATGGTGTAGTGTAGTGATTAAAACATTCATTCGAAAGGCCTTGGATTATATAGATTAATAAAAAATCACATAGATTTTTCTTATAATATATTAATATAACATAATTAAGTAAAAAATAAATACATATCCATATATATAATATATATATGTATATATATAATTAATATCATATCGAATTAATATAATTCTTGTACATAAGATATGTAATTGAAACTGCACTAATAAAAATATTTATTTGATTTCAATAGTCTTGTACAATAGGTACAGCCCATTAATCAACGTAATCACTTACTGAAACTAATGATTTCAGAATTTGAAACTCAGTTAAAGATGAATAATAAATAACTAAGTAGGTTCCCTAAACTCTTTATGGGAGTCCAAAGGTAGAAAACGAGGAAGAATACTGTTGCCTTTGTCAACTCTTAGATACCTGTCACTCTGCTTATAATATTCTTTTTTTAATTTTTCAGTATTTTAAAATAATTTGGATGAATTTTATAATATTTAGAACTATGGTTTGTACATATAATATTCAAACTATATGTTTATACATTCTTCAAAAGCAGATTCTAATCTTCCACCTGACTATTATCAATCCAAAACTTTTCCAAATATGATTATCTATTTAATACTCTAAGCGGCAAATGTATATTAATTTATACTAAACTTACTACCCAATACCATATATATGTATTTATGTTAATATGCATGTTTATTCATATATATTATTATATATCGCCATATACATAGCATTATTTCTTTAAAAATATTTAATTCATAGAATAATTTCATATAAATGCGTATACATACCTATACGCCGCTACATATTTATATATACATAATATATTATACATACATACATATATCAATATTTTTATAACCTATACATCATTCATTCATCAGTGACATATGTACATATACAATATATAAATAAACATGATATTATATAAGTATGTATATCAATATCATATAAATAAAAATTCTTTAGGCATCCGTTATGTTGTTTATTTATTTACATTTTTTTGTACTACGCATTATATCCTCAACAATTTTAAATTATCGAATAAAAAAAATTTTAAAAAATCGTTAAAGAAATTTGTTAGAAAATTTGAACAAAATTTGAACAAACGGACAAAGCTTAATCTACTCAGAATTTGGTTCTGATCCGATCCATACCTTTGAAGGTATATCTAGCTAGCTTATTTCTAGGTGTTACAAACGGAGAAGCAATTTTAATATACCCGATCCTTATTGTACGGGTATAAAAAGAATCAAGTATTATCTATAATTACGGTGACCACCTTTTTCAAAAAAAAAATGTAGGACAAAGAAATTTTTCGTTAAAGTGATAATTGATAAGGTTATTCAATTATTTAATTATACTAAGATTATTCAATATAGAATAATACTAGTCTCTATTGCATAACTTATAAAATACAATATATTAAAACTGAAATATTTTAAAATAAAAAGTATAATTTTTTAAAATGTTTTTATAAGTATACTCACCAGTACCTATATATTTTTTACATTTTTAATTCATATCACATATGCAAATTGACATAAACAAAACAATAACATTAAAATAAACTAATAAACATTAACATAAACCAATTCACGTTAAAAAAAAAAAATTTAACATAAACATTTTCTTTGAGAAGTAATCGTATTAATAAAATTTCAAACATGAAAATAGTTGTATCAGGTTGTATGAACATATTTAAAATGCGCTAGATTTTTCATAAGTTTTTAAATTTATATTTTTGATTCGAATGAATTGCTTTTAAAACATGGTCGTTTTTTGATAATATTTTATCATAAAATTCTGCACAGCTCAAGTTGAAATTGAATTTTGTTAACAACATTGATTTTAATGTTTGTACTTGCAACTGAAACTTTTCAGTTGTCCAAAAATTATTCATAATTGAGAAAACCCTTTCTGTTGATGCTTTTGAACCAGGGAGGCAAAAGTTAAATTCAATTATTTTTAGTAAATTAGCGAACGATATGTCATTTTTGAAAAAGTGTTCAAAAATCTCACTCCACCTCGCTGCCTTTTTATTACTTTTATCCCACTCCTCAAGCTTACTTGTTGATACAAAGTTTTTTACACAACTTAGTTCGTCAAATAAATCCGAGTCATTTAAATCTGAAATCCAATTTTGGCTCAAAATAAAGAAGAAACTTTTTTCCACGTTTTCCCAAGTAGGACATTCTTGAAGAGTACCCATTCAAATACCTTTAGCATAACAAACTATGTAGATCTTTCTCCAATATATTTGAGACAGGTAGTATAAAACAAAATTACAGAATTTTTAAAATTTTGCTCATCAAAATCATAATTTTGTTTTAAAATCCGAAAACTTTTTTTTACTTGAAAAGGGAGAAAAACGTTTGATTTGCGCTGTTCTAGTTTTAATTTTAATGTTTTTAAATACTGCTTACTTCGACCATTGTTGCATTGTTAGTTTCGACTTGCAATATAGAATTATGGAAAAACGAAGCCTGTGAATGAACAAAAAAAAGCCAGGTCTCATAAATATCATTACTAAAAAATCTTTTAATATAGTTGGGAATTTTCCTTAAGATAAAAAATATTTTTTTAGCGGTTTGTATAGTTTTAAAACACGTTCAATTGCAGGCTTAAGTGTCAACCACCTGGTTTTGCTGAAACCAAGTAATTTTTTATATTCTGTTTCTGTTTCTATACATATTTCTTTCAATTCTGCATACGTACAGTGTAAATGTAGAAATAGGAGTAAATTTTAACTACTATTGTTTCAACATCTACAGGTAAAGTTTCTACTGCTGTTTGTAATGAATTATTAATTAAATGTGTAGCACAATTTATTCCAATAATATTACGGTTAAGGAATTTTTTCATTTTGAAAAAGACATTTTTTTCACCTCTTCTGGCTATTCCTCCAAAATTGGTATTAGCGCTATCCGCATAAACAGCTAATATTTTATTAGTAATCTCAAAACTATCTACTGTCTTACAAATTGAATTGTATAAAATTTCGGAGTTTCGCCTTGTAGTTCTTCAACTTCAGCTATTTTTACGCAAATTCAATTTTTTGGACAAAAATATCTCACAAGTATGGGACAAATTTTAATGTTGCCATGATTGGAACCAAATGTTTAATGTTGCCAAATTGATTGCCAAGTTAGAGAAAACATCAGTCACTATCGCCTCCGATTTTGATCTACCAAGAGAAAATTATTCTTCGAAAAATCTTTTTATAAGTTTTGAGTTGCAATCGTGTGAACAAAACGAGAATTATGTTGTATACCAAGATAAGCCCAAATACCTTCCATTAAGGCAAGATTTTTATACCCGTACGATAGGATCGGGTATAATAAAATTACTCCTCCGTTTGTAACACCTCGAAATAAGCGAGCTAGATATACCTTCAAAGGTATGGATCGGATCAGAAAAAAATTCTTAGACTTTTGAGCCATGTCCGTCCGTCCGTCCGTCCGTCCGTCAGCACGCTAACTCAAAAACTAAGAAAGCTAGAATCTTGAAATTTACACAAAATATTTTAGGAGTAATTTGTAGGTTCCCTATTTTTTTTGGTTGAGTTTGGACCAAACCTTAGGGTAGCTCTCGAACACCTAACTTTTAGATCCCGACCTTTTTTTTGCAATAGAGCTATGAAATTTTAACTACTGATAGATCTCACAAAAATATTAATTTTATTTTTAATAACTTTTTTTTGTAGCCCCACCCGTTACGGAGCTACAGCTCCCCAAAGGTTCAAAAAAGCTCTATATTTAAATTGTTATAGCACAAGTTGTATAAGGTATATCTTCATTTTGAAAACGCTAAACGATTACTACTTTTATTAGCTTTAAAAGTATATATACAATAAATATATATTTGTGGCATACACTGTCTTAATTTACCGTTATGTGAAACTCAAATTTTGCAAAATCCTTCAACCCTTCTATCTTCTAAACGGTTTAAGTTGGAAACTTGAAATTTTGACAGATGTTAGATCTTTGAAAATAAGTATGAGTCATTTCAGAAACTTTTTTTGTATCGCCCCCCGTTTAGGAGCTGTAAGGGGTCAAAAACTGAAAATTTCCTATTTTTAAACACCTGTAACTTGAACACCTGTTAAATTTTTTTTAAAGTAATACACAAAAATTAAAGCTTCAACATTATATTCTTATTTCTGTTAACAACTTTTTTTAATAATATAGGGTTACTTTATAATTGACGAAAGTGTTACTTGATTTTTTCAAATTTTCTAACAAATTTCTTCAACAAATTTTTTGCATTTTGTTTTACTCGATAATTTGAAATTGTTGAGGATATAATGCGTAGTACATAAAAATGCAAATAAATAAACAACATAACGGTTGCTTGAAGAATTTTTATTTATATGATATTGATATATATACATACTTATATAATATCATGTTTATTTAGATATCGTATATGTCACTAGTGAATGAATGATAAGAGTATAGATGTATATTATATAGCGCCCTATTTACATACATATATGTATTTTATTGTACTTATAAGAAATTATTCTATCAATGGAATATTTAAATATAATATAATATAATATTTAAAATTATATTTACTGTTTTGTACTTAGTAAATTTAATATACATTTACCGCTTAGTATTAAATGGTACTATAGAATATTTGAAAAAGTTTTGGATTGATAATCGTTATGTGGAAGGTTAGAATCTGCTTTTGAAGAATGTACATATAAACATATAGTTTGAATATATGTACAACCCATAGTTCTAGAAATTATAAAATTCACCCAAATTATTTTAAAATACTAAAATATTAAAAAAATAATATTGTAAGCAGAGTGACAGGCTGTGAACATACTAACGGTTCGTACGGGTATCTAAGAGTTGACAAAGTCAACTGTATTCTTCCTCGTTTTCTTGTTCTTGAAAGCTCTATTATCAGTTCAAAAAATAATTACATAATTCATAAATCTTCTACTCTCTTAAATTATACAAAGAAAAAAACTACCTGCTTACAAAAAAAAATCGTAACCACTTTCGATCTACTAGCAGAAACTTCAGCACGTTTATGTTTTTGAGTTTTCAAATGCTGTAAAATTTCCAATTGTCCAGAATTCGAAATTGAAAATTGAGATTGACATTTTATGCATTTTACTTTACTATCAATTTCACCAGCTTTGATAAACGGATATTCTTGTTGAAATTTTTTATTAAATAAACATTTTCTCTTAGGCATTTTGAATTTTGAATATTTCACAAAAAGATAGTCTAAAAGAAGAAAACCAACTGAAACTTGAAAAAATGAAAACAAAAAACAAACCAAAAATACTGTCAAGTGTCAATTTGACAAATCACAAAAGTTTTTTTTTTTTTTTGGTTTTTTTATTACTTTAAATGGGTATATTAATATACCCATATAGGGTGGGCCCTTTTCCTTTCGGATGTGGGCCATGTAAAAGTTTTTTGAACTGAGGCTGTTTACATAAAGTTTGCCTAATAATACACAGCTAAAATATTTTTGCGTTTACAAGTAAAATATAATGAGAATAAAAATTTGACGTTTTATGAATTTTTAGTAAAGTAAAAAATATCGGACTTTTTTGCTTCCTATATAATATTTAAAAATATGTAGGACCACACCTTGAGATATAGGACTGTCCTATATAATATAGACCGGGTGGTCAGTGTATCTATAATCTACATCACACATTTTTTTGACAAAATTTTTCGTATTTATAGTTTTTCTAATAATTACAATATATTTAATATTTTGCATGAAATTCTTACTTTTTCGTCTAAAAACTTAACCAATAACAATAAATCCAATAGAAATTTGGTTGGATAATGTTATGAGAATCTTTTTTTTGGGTTCAGTAACGAAATTAAAAATAATGTGCATTAAAATTTAGCATGAAACATTTGAAAATAGATTTACAAATAATAATTTAATTTTTTTCATAAACTTTTAAAAACTGAATAGCTAACAAGTTTATGAAGTTTTATCAAAGTTATTTTGATATATATTTTTTTTGTTGAAAACTCATTACCTACATATTTAAACGAATGTTCTTGCAAATGCATATTATTTTTATATACTTATAGAGTATCTATTCTTCAATTAAGTTGTACCCCCCAACATTTAGCACATTCCCAACAAAATTTTGAAAAAAAGTGTCTACCAGTTTCACTCTGCCCGTCTGTCCATTTGTTTACAAAACTTGGTTAAAGATAGAGAAATGAAATAAAATTTTAATAAAGGGTAAGTCTCATAAAAAAATTGATTTTGTAGAACAACTTTTTAATGTAGCCCCATCGGTTACGGAGCTACAGCCCCTCAAACTTTGAAAAAGCCCTATTTTTAAATGTGTATCTCATGTTTTGCTTAACATGTTTTCAATTTGAAAATGTCATTCGACATGAACTTTTCTTATCTTTATAAAGCAATATCAAAATTATGCACTGCTTTGCAATTTAATAATTAAATTTACCGTTATGTGAAGACAAAATTTTGCAAGATTTTTTTCGTTCATAACTACAGTATGCTTTTAGATAGGAACTTGAAATTTTCAGGGAAGAAAACACTTTTAGAATTAGTATAAGTTTCCTCAGAAAAGTTTTTTGTACCACCCTCTCTTTACGAGCTATTGGGGTTCAATAAAGGAAAATTCGCTATTTTTAGACAGCTGTAACTTAGATGCTTGTACAAAGTTTCCTTCGGTTTAGTGTTAACAGTTTTTCTTAGTTGTATAAAGTTCCGGACTTACAGCCCCTCAAAATTGCAAAAAAGTTCTATTTTCAAATGTATATATCTCAGGTTTTACGTAAGAGATTTACAATCTAAAAATGCATAAACTTTTCTTACCTTTATAAAGCAATATCAAAATTATGCAATGTTTTGCAATTCAATATTTAAATTTACCATATTTTAAATTTTGCAATATTTTTCTTCCTTAATAACTCCGTCCACTTTTAATTAGAACCTTAAAATTTTAAGAGCGGAAAGATCTTTTAGAATTAATGCAAGTTGTCTCAGAAAGTTTTTTTGTACCATCTCCCGTTTATAGGCTATGAGAACTCCAAAATTTAAATTTTTCTATTTTTAAACACCTGTAACTTAGACACCTGTATACATTTTATCAAAATAAAAGTAAAAATAGATGTTTCAATTTTATAATTTTACATGTGTTAATGGTTTTTCTGAATTATGTAGGGTTCCTTTATGATTCAAGAAAGTGTTTCATTATTTTTCACATTTTTTCTTATTATATGAAATTTTCAAATGTTGATGCAGGTACTATTTTAAACAGTTTGTATTGTCTTTTGGAAATGTGCGCCTTTAAAAACTGTTGGTTTACATTCTGCCTTCTTTAAATTTAATAAAAGCTAAAACAAAATTTTTTTATTTCTTAAACTACAGGTTGTTACATATTACATTACCTAAATATTACAAAATATTTTTTTAAAAAAGTTTTTTTTTTGTAAAATTTCTGCCTGTTTGCTATTTTTAATTGTGTCACAAACACATTTAGTAAATTTTACGAATGTATCTAACAAAATATATTAGAGTTATTTTGGTTCATCTGAAAATGTTCCAAATTATATTAAGCCCACCTTATGAAAGAGATTCAGTTTTTGTTGAAAAAAAAAAAAATCTTGACCAATATTGAAAAACAGAGTGCACAGAGTAAATTATTTAGTATTCATTGCAAATTAATCTTTTAATTTAATTTTTTATGAAATATTTAGCACTCATTGCAAAATAAATCTTTGAATTTATTTTTTTTTAATTAATTCTTAATTTTTTAATAATTAAAGAATCATTTTTTATTATTATTTTATGTGACATTAATTGTAAAGCCGAAAGACACATCAAACTGTCAGAAAACAAAAGAAGATTTAACTAAAAAAGTGGACCCAAAGATTCTGAGAAGAACTAATATTGAAAATAAAAAGAATGACATTATTTTAATTGAAACCGAAAATACAAAAGGAAGGAGAAAAATTGAAAGAAACATTAGAAAAATAACTGAAAGATAGTTACGAAATAAAAATTTCATATACATTAAAATTACGAATAAAAATATTATTTAAGTCATTTAAATATGAAAATGATGAGCTTTAGTATCAAAAGTAAAAAAACAAAACCCTCTATCTATTAACTGATAATGAAATTAAAATAGTAAAATACTATGAAATAGATAAAAATGAAAAAAATATTATATTATAATGCTGCAATCGAATTTGATACTGTTTAAATATAAATATAAGAATAACAAAGATATAGCTGAAAAATTTAATGAATATTTTATAAATAGTGTAGAAAACATTACTAAGTCAAAAGAAAAAGTTAAATATATAAATAGGATTGTATCAAATACAAATAGATTTATCTTTAGTGCGATATCTATTGATAAATTTAAAACAAAATGTAAAACTCTACAGTGCAATAAACAAGACTATGATAAAGTTGGTTCTAAAATAATAAACTAGGATAAATTAGGGTACACGCTCGTAAATATCATAAATACTCCGATGAGAACTAGGGAATTTCCGGAATTTTGGAAAGAGCCGATAATCACACCTATGAAGAAAATTCCAAGAACTAAGAAATGTGAAGAGTTCAGGCCAATAAATGGACTAAAAACGCTTGATAAAGTTATTGACAAAAATTATTATATGAAAAAAAACAACATCCTCCCAAAATTTTAGTCAGGTTTCAGAAAAATGCTCGTGCGAAACCGCAATGAACTATGCTATTAGCGAATGGAACCAAACATCTAAAGAAAAAATTATGGCAATATTTATGAATTTTACGAGAACTTTTGAAACAATAGATCGTAATATACTGCTTAAAAAAACTAGAATGCTATGGAATTATCGGAAAAGAACTAAATTGGTTTAGAACTTACTTAACAAATAAAACACAATGCATAAAGGTTAATGAATATATAGTAATAAGGCAGTGGAAAATGAGGTTTCGCAAGGGTCATTTCTTGACCTACCACAGGTTCTAAAGAAATAGTAAAATTAATATGTATGCGGATAATACTTTAATATATGCCAAAGGAAATACTGGAAAAGAAAGTAAAATGCCGCTAATGGAAGATGTACATTATTATTATTTTATTTATTAGTTAATTAACTTAAATACAGCTTATATTACAGTTCTTATTTGATGGAAGAGTTCGAATATTATTATTAACTTCAATTGCTTAAAATAATATAAAAATAAAACTAATCTAAAATACTATTAATGCTCGTTAAAAATTAAGTTTAAAGTAATCGTATAACAATTTTATAATTTTTTTTATATTACATTCACATTTAATTTCATTAGGTAATCCATTAAATATTTGAAGGTCTTTACAAAAAACAGTGTTTTACGTTGATGATCTTTAGAATCATCATAATCAAACGAAAATCATTAGCATTTCGTAAACTGTAACTTGTGGACTCAATATGTTCGATTCCTTCTGAGATAAAGCGGCAACAAATTAGTTTTCATTTAAAAAAAGAAATCAATACTTTGAAGATAATCTTTTGCCTGATATTCATCCATTTCAGTTCTTTCAACAAACTCCTGATTGGTGTATTTAGATTACATTACAAAATTGCTCTCATACCTTTATTTTGCAGTATCTGCAGCCTGGACAACGCTTCTATTGAAGTGTCGAATAATATGGTGGCAGAATAATCAAGATGGGGCAGCATCAAGCAATTATTCTTCTTAGAAAACCAATTTTTTTTGAGATTTTTTTACAAATAAAATTCAGATGTTCAATCTATGATCAACAGCTACTCCTAAGTATTTAAACATTGAGACAACTTCCACTTACTCACCGTTAATGAGAATATTATGCCCTGACCTCGAATTAAATATCATACATTTAGTTTTAGATATATTTAATTTTAACTTATTCATGATCCATAAATCCACTTGATCCATAAATTAAGATTTCTTACTTCTTCATGGAGATTTACCTGCACCTACTATATTCGTATATGAAGGAATCATCATCAAATAATGCTAATCTTATAATTTTTGAGTACCGATTCAATATCATTGATGTACAACAGTAAAAGTATCGTACCCAAGACAGAACCTTGTGGAACTCTTAATTCAATCGTCTCCGCTGATGACTATTGCATATTTATTTTGGGAACGTAACACTTTGCAAAACTCAGATATAAACATCTATTCCGCCTAAGTCCACTTATCAAAAAACTCACAATGCAAAAAATGAATAAATTTCTCACTTAACAAATTCGCAAATATCCATTTGTCAAGATATTAAAAAAAATGTCTGTTTAGCTAATTTGGAGGTATTTTATTCTTGGTTACAAAACCACATTTGTCCCTTTTCCAGAATATTTATATGTATTTATACATGAGATTCTGAATTAGGAGGGATTTTAAAGTTGAATACAAATTCAGAGTATTACGCTTTTTTCAGTCAGATTCTCAATTGAAGGTGTCAAATAATTTGTTTAGCACTATTTTAAATGCCTTGTTGTTTTGTAGCTAGAAAAATGTTAGGAGCGATTTTTGAGGTGGATTTGAATTCAGGGTATTATTAATGAAGTATATATACGAAAAGAATAATTAG
The DNA here is from genome assembly GCA_947095535.1 of Poecilobothrus nobilitatus. Taxonomy (NCBI): domain Eukaryota; kingdom Metazoa; phylum Arthropoda; class Insecta; order Diptera; family Dolichopodidae; genus Poecilobothrus; species Poecilobothrus nobilitatus. The sequence goes on along the minus strand of OX352772.1, from coordinate 156,674,565 downwards.
AAATATTTTGTAGTTGCTTACAAAATCAGAGTTAAACGTTTTTTGCAGAATATATATACCTAAATGTCACTCATATACATATATCTAAGCTATTTGATGTTATTTGAAAATTTGTCAAACGGATGTTTTGCAAAGTAAAAATTTGACCTTTTTTGACAAATGGGTTTATGCGAAACGAGTTTTTTCTCAAGTGATTTTCGCAATTTAATGTTTGCAATGTGAGTTTAAGTCAACTGCGCTATACCTGAATTTATTTTTACCCGCTGCCTTCTGTTTTTTCAAAAAGCTCTTAAGACAATCATTTTGTCTTGAAACACATAGTGACTCAGTTTGCTTAACAATGTTATTCTAGCAATTGTTTGGAAAGCCCGTTTAAAATCTAAAAATATCGCTAGTGCAATATTGCCACTATCAATTTCTTTTTGCCATTTAAATTAAATGTAATTAAATGTTGCTTCGCATGAGTGACTTTTCCTAAATCGTGACTGCTAGGTTATTAAAATACTGTTCATTGTTATATATTCCTCTAACTGCTCACATAAACTTACTCCAGTAATATTTCCTGCAATTCTAGCATATTTATTGGTCTAAAATATTCACGTTTGATTAAATTACAAACTTTTTGAACTGGGACTATAATAGATTCTATCCAACTTTCAGAGAATGAAGCCAATCGAAATTTTTATTTTATTAAACAAGTTGGGTTCAACAAACTCAAATGGATCAAAAATCATCTTAGAATTAAATCCAATAAAATCCTTTTTGCTCTTAATTATCTTTAATAAAGATTTTAGTTCAACATCGGTCATTGTTTTTATCTTAAATCTACAACTAAATGCGCTAACATATTTACATATTGCACATTGAATTGAGTTATAATTATATTAACACTTCCAATGAAATATTTGTTAAATTATCTCTTTTTCATTCTTGATCACACAGCTGCCGGTGATCATTTATGTATGTATTTATATCATCATTTACGGTGTATTTACTCGGTCCATCTTGCTACATCAACATTTTCATAAACTACTGCCATATATTTTTGAATTTTGGTTCTCATTTAAATTATTTAACTCTGCTATGAACCAACCTAGATTACTATCGTTTTGAGACACAGATATTTACCATTAAACTCGTTAAAACCTTTCCAATTATTTCCAATTTCCAATTATTTGAGCATTAAAAACGCTTTTATTGTACTTTATAAAATTTACAGTTTTCCCTGAATTATCTACTTTTCTTGCTAAATTACCATTTATCAATATGGTTTCGTGGTCTGAAATTTTATGATCAGATATAATTTCATATGTAATACAATTGCAATAAACTTTCACCAACAAATAGTCTATTAATATTTTACTGATATTCGGTATATCCTAGTTGGTACACTTACTATTTTTATTTTATTTTATTTTATTTCATTGACCCAAACAAGGTCTTAAGAAAATTTTTTTATTATTGTTATTATTAATAATTTTAAACTTTTAAACCGAATCTAACAAAACGAGCAAGAAAAATTAACAAAAATTTGAATTCTTAGCTCAAATTACAATACAAATTTTTTTTATATGTACTGTGTTTTTTTTGCGTTCATTGTTAGTTTCTGAACTGAAAGCCATTCGTTTAGTTTTTGTATATTGTCAATCATAACGTTTTGAAGTTCGGTATGGTTATCTGCTTCGAAAATTAAGCAAATATCATCTGCAAATAAGAAAATCTGTGCCTTGAAACCGATATTATGTTTATGTACATTAGAAATAATAGCGGTCCAAGAACACTCCCTTGACGTACACCATAATTTACCTTTTCCTTGTTACTTATTATTTCACCGATTTGTGTATATTGATATCTATCACTTAAGTACGAATCAAACCATTTGTATGCTACTCCTTTTATTCCATAGCATTGTATTTTTTTGAGCAAAATTTTATAATATACTGTGTCAAAAGCCTTAGTTAAATCCATAAATAATACTGATACTCTTTTCCTATTTTCTTCCAAGTTTTGAACATGTTTAACATATCAATTATAGCTGTTTCAGTGTTTGATTTCTTTCGGAAACCATATTGACGTTTATTCAGCATATTGAATTTTGTCAAGTATGTAGATAATTGATGGTTAACCGTTTTTTCCAAAATTTTGGATAGAACCGGTGCTAAACCAATTGGTCGGTAGTTATTTAAATCTGTTTTACTTCCATTTTTATAAATAGGAACTACTCTGCCAATTTTTAATTGTTTCGGAACTATTCCTTCTTTAAGAGATTTATTAATTATTTTAGATATTGATTCGCAGAGTTGGTTATTGCATAATTTTAGCATTTTTGCAGACATGTTCATGTAATCTATCGAGTTTGAATTGTTTAGTTTGCTGATTATTTTATAAGTTTGATGTTTGTTGGCATATTCAAATTCAAAAGATTTTTCAGTTACAGTTGGCGCATAGAAAATTGTTTCTTCACATTTCTTAGCCAGTATTTCACCAACTGTAGCAAAATGTAAGTTTAATTCGTTGATTTTGATGTGTGATTCCTTATCTGATAGTCCCTTTAACAACTCGACTTTATTGTGCTTCGTTTCTCCATTATATATGATTTTATTAATACAATCCCATGTCTTAGATATATTGTTTTTACTATCTTTGAACACTTTTTCGTAAAATATATTTTGAGTTGATGACAGAGAGAAGCTCATTGTCAATCCATTTTTTATTAGTTTTGTGTTTTGTTTTTGCTTCTTTGTTGCGAGAGGCTTTATCTATATTATTTTTTATTTTATTTACAAATTCAAAACACATGTCTTCACATCCATTCATTTGATTAAGTATAATCGATTTAGCACTTAATAATTGACTCAGTGTTTCAAAATTAATCGTTTTAGCAGTTTTCCCAACACTATCTTCCTTTAGGTTAATAAAATTATCTTTCATTGACACTTGGAGTAAAATGACATTATGATCTAATAAGTCAATATTAACATGTGACAAGCTTAAAATATCTGTTAAAGAATTTGTGTAAAAGTGATCGATACAAGTATTTGTTATCATTCGTGTTGGTTTGTTTTGATTAAAATTATAAAAATAGTTCATAGCCATAATATTCTTATATTGTGTAATTTTGTGTGTAGTGTCTATTTAATTAATATTAAAATCACCAGTTATATATGTCTTAACCTTGCAATTAGTTTTTGTAATACATTTTTCTAATTCAAAAATAAAATTATTAAATTCAGTTCATATTTCAGTTGGTGATCTGTAAATATTTATAATGTTAAATGTGTTTTTGTTTTTTATGATTTTGACACATAAGAAACTATCATTATTGTTACTGAAAGAATATGTTTCGCAGTAAGTAAGATTTTTATTTATAAATATACCGCAACCACCTCCAGATCTATTTGAACGACATGAGTATAGTGAATTAAATTCTACAAAGTTGCAATATTTCGTATCTTCATTTCTCAGCCAAGTTTCAGTGATGCAAATAACATCAATTGTATTTTTTAATGTTTATACCCGTACGATAGGATCGGGTATAATAAAATTACTCCTCCGTTTGTAACACCTCGAAATAAGCGAGCTAGATATACATTCAAAGGTATGGATCGGATCAGAAAAAAATTCTAAGACTTTTGAGCCATGTCCGTCCGTCCGTCCGTCAGCACGCTAACTCAAAAACTAAGAAAGCTAGAATCTTGAAATTTACACAAAATATTTTAGGAGTAATTTGTAGGTTCCCTATTTTTTTTGGTTGAGTTTGGACCAAACCTTAGGGTAGCTCTCGAACACCTAACTTTTAGATCCCGACATTTTTTTTGCAATAGAGCTATGAAATTTTAACTACTGATAGATCTCACAAAAATATTAATTTTATTTTTAATAACTTTTTTTTGTAGCCCCACCCGTTACGGAGCTACAGCTCCCCAAAGGTTCAAAAAAGCTCTATATTTAAATTGTTATAGCACAAGTTGTATAAGGTATATCTTCATTTTGAAAACGCTAAACGATTACTACTTTTATTAGCTTTAAAAGTATATATACAATAAATATATATTTGTGGCATACGCTGTCTTAATTTACCGTTATGTGAAACTCAAATTTTGCAAAATCCTTCAACCCTTCTATCTTCTAAACGGTTTAAGTTGGAAACTTGAAATTTTGACAGATGTTAGATCTTTGAAAATAAGTATGAGTCATTTCAGAAACTTTTTTTGTATCGCCCCCCGTTTAGGAGCTGTAAGGGGTCAAAAACTGAAAATTTCCTATTTTTAAACACCTGTAACTTGAACACCTGTTAAATTTTTTTTAAAGTAATACACAAAAATTAAAGCTTCAACATTATATTCTTATTTCTGTTAACAACTTTTTTTAATAATATAGGGTTACTTTATAATTGACGAAAGTGTTACTTGATTTTTTCAAATTTTCTAACAAATTTCTTCAACAAATTTTTTGCATTTTGTTTTACTCGATAATTTGAAATTGTTGAGGATATAATGCGTAGTACATAAAAATGCAAATAAATAAACAACATAACGGTTGCTTGAAGAATTTTTATTTATATGATATTGATATATATACATACTTATATAATATCATGTTTATTTAGATATCGTATATGTCACTAGTGAATGAATGATAAGAGTATAGATGTATATTATATAGCGCCCTATTTACATACATATATGTATTTTATTGTACTTATAAGAAATTATTCTATCAATGGAATATTTAAATATAATATAATATAATATTTAAAATTATATTTACTGTTTTGTACTTAGTAAATTTAATATACATTTACCGCTTAGTATTAAATGGTACTATAGAATATTTGAAAAAGTTTTGGATTGATAATCGTTATGTGGAAAGTTAGAATCTGCTTTTGAAGAATGTACATATAAACATATAGTTTGAATATATGTACAACCCATAGTTCTAGAAATTATAAAATTCACCCAAATTATTTTAAAATACTAAAATATTAAAAAAATAATATTGTAAGCAGAGTGACAGGCTGTGAACATACTAACGGTTCGTACGGGTATCTAAGAGTTGACAAAGTCAACTGTATTCTTCCTCGTTTTAATATAATTTCAATATCATCAATTTGGTTTTTCAATCTCCGTGCATTTAAATATAATATTTTAAGTGAATTATTTTGACAGTTTATTGGTATTTCATTAAATGTATTGTAATAAGCATTGCTTGGGTTTACGATAAAAAAATTTTTATGATTGATTTGACAGTTCATCAAGAGTATTTATGTTCTTTACTTGAATAATTTTACTATGTGAATCTTTGCGAATAAAAATCTTCCCATCGTACTGAATGACTTAATTGCTTTTGGTTAGCTTTATGTATTTTTGTTTCTTGATTGTTTAGTTTCGACTTCAAAATATCAATTTCATTATTAAGTTTAACATTTTCAGCAATTAAATTTTCAGTAATAATTTTATAGTCAAAAATAGATTTTTTAAAACACTTTATTTCATTTTCAAGAGTTAATTTTTTTTCTATAATTAGATCTAGTTTTCCATTCAATGATTTGAGATTTATACTATTATTGTTGTCTTCCACAGAAGTTGTAATTGTTTGATTAGAACCTATTATATTTCTAAATTCTCAATAGTACTAATATTATTATCAGAGAAAAGTTTAGTGCTCCGACGATAATCGCGAATCGCCAAAAATTTAGCACAAAACCAAATTAATTTCTCTTTCTGAATTTGCGCGAATCTTTGATTTGATAAACCGGGGCAATTTTTGTGGTAAATCTTATTGCAATTTCCTTCACATATGATAAAATTATTGTCACTTAATTTACAATTTTTGTTGCACTTGCTACACAACGATGTTAACTGATTACCCGCCATTCTTGAACTGGAATATATTATATATATTTTCTTGAAGTAATTCTGCATCAGAGTTATTCTTAATAACATGGAACATTTTAAGATCGTCAGCAAGCGCAATATGTGACATAACTATTAGTTTTTCCGAAAGATTTGAAATGAACACATTGAATAGAAGTGGGTCTAAATGGCTACCTTGTGGCACTCCAGAGGTAACGTAAATTGAGTTTGACAAATAACCTTGAAATTTAATATTTAGAGTTCTTCCAGTAAGGTAAAAGCCAAGCCATGCCAGAAAAGAAGCAGAGCTACCCAAAGTTTCGAATTTCCTCAGCAAAATGTTGTGATCAACACGATCGAAAACTTTGATAAAGTCCGTATAAATAGCGTCGACTTGATAACCCTCCAATATCTCCATTTCATTTAAGATTTGAGAAGTGTATACTACGAGATTTGTAATAGTAGAGCAACCTTTTCTAAAACCATGCTGTTGTTCATTTAATTTCATATTTATAGTAGGTATGATTTTACTCACCACAATTTTCTCGAACAATTTTGGAATAGTCGAAAGGATGGCTATACCTCGATAGTTTTCAACAGAAGTTTTGTCTCCTTTTTTATGATAGGAGTTAAAAAATATTATTTCCAAGCAGACGGGAAAGAACCTAACGAAAGTAATATATTAAATATAATGTGAAGTGGATGCATCAAAAAACTGATGCAGTTGTATAAAAAAGAAGGACCCAGGCCTTTTTTAAGATCAGGGTTGTTAATTGCATCATATATTTCCGAAATATACAAATCATTTATAATTGAATTGCGATATTGATGGATGCGTCAAATGGACGAAAAACTTTTTGATAGCAATCCGCAAAAAAATTACAGATTACATTAGGGTTAGAAGAGAAAACATTGTCTTCAAACATAGAGTTTAGATACCCACAAGTCTTTCGTTTTGTATTAACAAAGTCAAAAAACTTGTTTGGATCCGTATTTAATTTAATACCGATTCTAGAGATATAATTCGTATGCCAAATTTGATTTATGTTTAAATTTTAAAGTGCGATCCTTGTGCATTTTCAGTAACTTAGTGTCAGACTTCTTTGTAAGTTTCAATTGTTTATAAAGTTTATTGTGCTGATTACGCAAAGTCCTAAGTTCTCTGTTAAGCCACGGTTCTGTGGTTTTATCTTTCTTACGCATTTTAGGTACAAAGGATATACTTTCATAGAGAAAATAGACACTGTTGAGTCAATGTTCTCTTCTGTTAACAGTTTGTCCCAATCAATAATCGATAAAGCATTATTAATACTTTCATAATCGGCATTAAGGAAATCAAATACAATATTATTATTGTAAGATGAAGCAAAAAGTGGCGTAAAGGAAGTAAATTCGAAGATGACTGCGTTATGATGAAGTGAATTGGAGAACAAATTAGTTGTATCATCAGCGAGCTTTACTTGCACTTTATCATATGCATTAGAAAATGCAAGATCTAAGAAATTATTATTTTTATTTGAAAATCTGAGATAAGTTGCTGTAAGTCGTTACCATAGAACTCACTAATAATATTGAAATCAATTTCGTCATTAAAGTTAATTGGTAATAGAAAATTATCAGAATCGTCTACTATAAAAGATAGTGAAGGACGATTGAAATCCCCAAAAATGAAAAGTGAATCATCCTCATTCAATTTTGATATAATATCATGATATATATAAAAGAAATCAGAATGTGAGGAATTGTCAATATTAGACGGAATCATTAAAGTTAATTGTCAATATTAGACGGAACAATATACGATTCCAAGGTATAAATAATTTTTACCTAAGTTCACTTTTATAAATTTGTGATCGAATGATTGAGAGGTTCTAGTATTTAATGGAGTACTAGACAACTTGTTATTAACTGCAAGAAGAACACCGCCTCCATGGGAACAGTTTGCAGAATTAAAAATCGATCAATTGCCCAGTATTTCTTGGTTTTTGAAGGAATCATTTAACCAAGTTTCGGCAATAGCTAACACATTAAATTCACAGGACATATAGCTTTTTTAGCTTACCTCTCATACACCTGCAGTTATGGTAGAAGATTTTAAGAGTGTTGTTATAATTATTTTTATGTACCTTAAATCTAGATGATGTATAAACTGGAACTAGGTTAGTTTAATGCTATTTTTTTCCGCTAAAGGAACGAAATAAATCATTGCTACTTTTTCTAATTCTTTGTAAATACTCAAGTCTTTTACTTTTAAGGTGACTGCAATAGCCTAGTAGATCTTTCTCCCTGCTTGAAGTTAGAATATTTTTGTTTAGACGTTATTGGAGTTGTTTTAATAAATACATTTGAATTAGTAGAAGTGACTGAATCACACTTTAGTGCTTTAGTTTGTCATTAGTTTAGTGCTTTCTGCTTTAGTTAGTCATTATACTTGAACTAGTACTACTAAACGGAATCTCTATTTTGGAACCCAAAGTTAAATCTAGGTTATTTAGACTTAGTTACACTTTAGAATTAGTAACTAAGTTAGATGGAGGCAAAATGTTTTGAAATTTAACTGGTGTTTAAGTTAATGAAATGGGTAGTGTTCTGTTTGAATTTAAAATATTGTTATTATGATTATTGTTATTATGGCAATTTTTTCTATTAGTGTTATCTTTTTTTCTGGTTTGTTTATTTTTTGTTTTATTAATTTTGGACAAATCAAAATTCTTATTGTTTGAATATTTAGTGTTTGTTTTACTATTTTTTTAATGTTTTGTGCTTATTGAATGTTGTGTATTTGTATTTAATTTACTACTACCTAAATTTTTAAAACTGCTTATATTGGTTCCTATCTGCCACAAGCTCCTGTTTTTAATTTGTTTCACTTTTGATTCCGGTACACTAATCTTAAAAGTGTGATAGTTCGGTTTATACTACAGCCACTTCGGTGTTGTTAATTTGCAGCATTTCAATTTGCCTCTTATGTATTTGACCAGTTTGACTTCTGTTATGTTTACGCTGAGATTTAAAATTTTTACGTTAAATTCCGGCTTTCTTATAATATCTGGTGGATCAACAACTATTTCTTTTTCTATTTCTATTAAAATATCGTCCTTTATTTCCCTTGTTGTTTTTTTAAGTTTGCCTGACTCAGCGCTGTCCATTTCGTTTAATTCATCGAACAATGACTTAGGTGATTTATTTGAGGTATGTTCATTTGGTTGAGAATTACTGTGGTTTTTTATAACATCTGGAACTCCTTCCATCTTGCCTTTAAGAATATCTAAATCAACCAATACTATTAACTATATCTCTGAAGCTCATTGAAATTTCATTTCTGCTCGCATTTTCACAAATAGAAACACATGTTTTTTATGTTAAATTTAAACACATGTTAAATTATCAATTGATTCCTTAAGTTCCTTATTATTTAAGTTGTGAATAATGTATATAGAAATTGAAATTTCATTTGTTAATTTACCTATTACAACTTTTATTAAGTAACTAATATATCATTTATGTTCTGTTTTAAAACTAATAATGATGTTGTTGAGTGATTAAAAATTGTTTTCCATTTCCGAAAAGCTGGCTGAGTTATTTTTTACAACTTCCATTAGTTTAACGATTGTTTTATTTTCACGCGAGAATTGTCTGAGGGAATTCTGTTGATCCAGACAACTTTCACAACATATTTGTTGTACTTAAAGTTGTACAAATTTTTGTATTAAGTTTTATTTTATTTTGTAAATTTAAAAAATATTATGTTTTGTATCCAATCATTCGACTCATGCTATAAATTGTACTTTGTAGCATCAGAATGATTTAGACTTTTTTTATTTTATAAAAATTTATGTTCTTGCATAATTATACCCGTACGATAGGATCGGGTATAATAAAATTACTCCTCCGTTTGTAACACCTCGAAATAAGCGAGCTAGATATACCTTCAAAGGTATGGATCGGATCAGAAAAAAATTCTAAGACTTTTGAGCCATGCCCGTCCGTCCGTCCGTCCGTCCGTCCGTCAGCACGCTAACTCAAAAACTAAGAAAGCTAGAATCTTGAAATTTACACAAAATATTTTAGGAGTAATTTGTAGGTTCCCTATTTTTTTTGGTTGAGTTTGGACCAAACCTTAGGGTAGCTCTCGAACACCTAACTTTTAGATCCCGACATTTTTTTTGCAATAGAGCTATGAAATTTTAACTACTGATAGATCTCACAAAAATATTAATTTTATTTTTAATAACTTTTTTTTGTAGCCCCACCCGTTACGGAGCTACAGCTCCCCAAAGGTTCAAAAAAGCTCTATATTTAAATTGTTATAGCACAAGTTGTATAAGGTATATCTTCATTTTGAAAACGCTAAACGATTACTACTTTTATTAGCTTTAAAAGTATATATACAATAAATATATATTTGTGGCATACGCTGTCTTAATTTACCGTTATGTGAAACTCAAATTTTGCAAAATCCTTCAACCTTCTATCTTCTAAACGGTTTAAGTTGGAAACTTGAAATTTTGACAGATGTTAGATCTTTGAAAATAAGTATGAGTCATTTCAGAAACTTTTTTTGTATCGCCCCCCGTTTAGGAGCTGTAAGGGGTCAAAAACTGAAAATTTCCTATTTTTAAACACCTGTAACTTGAACACCTGTTAAATTTTTTTTAAAGTAATACACAAAAATTAAAGCTTCAACATTATATTCTTATTTCTGTTAACAACTTTTTTTAATAATATAGGGTTACTTTATAATTGACGAAAGTGTTACTTGATTTTTTCAAATTTTCTAACAAATTTCTTCAACAAATTTTTTGCATTTTGTTTTACTCGATAATTTGAAATTGCTGAGGATATAATGCGTAGTACATAAAAATGCAAATAAATAAACAACATAACGGTTGCTTGAAGAATTTTTATTTATATGATATTGATATATATACATACTTATATAATATCATGTTTATTTAGATATCGTATATGTCACTAGTGAATGAATGATAAGAGTATAGATGTATATTATATAGCGCCCTATTTACATACATATATGTATTTTATTGTACTTATAAGAAATTATTCTATCAATGGAATATTTAAATATAATATAATATAATATTTAAAATTATATTTACTGTTTTGTACTTAGTAAATTTAATATACATTTACCGCTTAGTATTAAATGGTACTATAGAATATTTGAAAAAGTTTTGGATTGATAATCGTTATGTGGAAGGTTAGAATCTGCTTTTGAAGAATGTACATATAAACATATAGTTTGAATATATGTACAACCCATAGTTCTAGAAATTATAAAATTCACCCAAATTATTTTAAAATACTAAAATATTAAAAAAATAATATTGTAAGCAGAGTGACAGGCTGTGAACATACTAACGGTTCGTACGGGTATCTAAGAGTTGACAAAGTCAACTGTATTCTTCCTCGTTTTAATATAATTTCAATATCATCAATTTGGTTTTTCAATCTCCGTGCATTTAAATATAATATTTTAAGTGAATTATTTTGACAGTTTATTGGTATTTCATTAAATGTATTGTAATAAGCATTGCTTGGGTTTACGATAAAAAAATTTTTATGATTGATTTGACAGTTCATCAAGAGTATTTATGTTCTTTACTTGAATAATTTTACTATGTGAATCTTTGCGAATAAAAATCTTCCCATCGTACTGAATGACTTAATTGCTTTTGGTTAGCTTTATGTATTTTTGTTTCTTGATTGTTTAGTTTCGACTTCAAAATATCAATTTCATTATTAAGTTTAACATTTTCAGCAATTAAATTTTCAGTAATAATTTTATAGTCAAAAATAGATTTTTTAAAACACTTTATTTCATTTTCAAGAGTTAATTTTTTTTCTATAATTAGATCTAGTTTTCCATTCAATGATTTGAGATTTATACTATTATTGTTGTCTTCCACAGAAGTTGTAATTGTTTGATTAGAACCTATTATATTTCTAAATTCTCAATAGTACTAATATTATTATCAGAGAAAAGTTTAGTGCTCCGACGATAATCGCGAATCGCCAAACATTTAGCACAAAACCAAATTAATTTCTCTTTCTGAATTTGCGCGAATCTTTGATTTGATAAACCGGGGCAATTTTTGTGGTAAATCTTATTGCAATTTCCTTCACATATGATAAAATTATTGTCACTTAATTTACAATTTTTGTTGCACTTGCTACACAACGATGTTAACTGATTACCCGCCATTCTTGAACTGGAATATATTATATATATTTTCTTGAAGTAATTCTGCATCAGAGTTATTCTTAATAACATGGAACATTTTAAGATCGTCAGCAAGCGCAATATGTGACATAACTATTAGTTTTTCCGAAAGATTTGAAATGAACACATTGAATAGAAGTGGGTCTAAATGGCTACCTTGTGGCACTCCAGAGGTAACGTAAATTGAGTTTGACAAATAACCTTGAAATTTAATATTTAGAGTTCTTCCAGTAAGGTAAAAGCCAAGCCATGCCAGAAAAGAAGCAGAGCTACCCAAAGTTTCGAATTTCCTCAGCAAAATGTTGTGATCAACACGATCGAAAACTTTGATAAAGTCCGTATAAATAGCGTCGACTTGATAACCCTCCAATATCTCCATTTCATTTAAGATTTGAGAAGTGTATACTACGAGATTTGTAATAGTAGAGCAACCTTTTCTAAAACCATGCTGTTGTTCATTTAATTTCATATTTATAGTAGGTATGATTTTACTCACCACAATTTTCTCGAACAATTTTGGAATAGTCGAAAGGATGGCTATACCTCGATAGTTTTCAACAGAAGTTTTGTCTCCTTTTTTATGATAGGAGTTAAAAAATATTATTTCCAAGCAGACGGGAAAGAACCTAACGAAAGTAATATATTAAATATAATGTGAAGTGGATGCATCAAAAAACTGATGCAGTTGTATAAAAAAGAAGGACCCAGGCCTTTTTTAAGATCAGGGTTGTTAATTGCATCATATATTTCCGAAATATACAAATCATTTATAATTGAATTGCGATATTGATGGATGCGTCAAATGGACGAAAAACTTTTTGATAGCAATCCGCAAAAAAATTACAGATTACATTAGGGTTAGAAGAGAAAACATTGTCTTCAAACATAGAGTTTAGATACCCACAAGTCTTTCGTTTTGTATTAACAAAGTCAAAAAACTTGTTTGGATCCGTATTTAATTTAATACCGATTCTAGAGATATAATTCGTATGCCAAATTTGATTTATGTTTAAATTTTAAAGTGCGATCCTTGTGCATTTTCAGTAACTTAGTGTCAGACTTCTTTGTAATTTTCAATTGTTTATAAAGTTTATTGTGCTGATTACGCAAAGTCCTAAGTTCTCTGTTAAGCCACGGTTCTGTGGTTTTTGAAGGAATCATTTAACCAAGTTTCGGCAATAGCTAACACATTAAATTCACAGGACATATATCTTTTTTAGCTTACCTCTCATACACCTGCAGTTATGGTAGAAGATTTTAAGAGTGTTGTTATAATTATTTTTATGTACCTTAAATCTAGATGATGTATAAACTGGAACTAGGTTAGTTTAATGCTATTTTTTTCCGCTAAAGGAACGAAATAAATCATTGCTACTTTTTCTAATTCTTTGTAAATACTCAAGTCTTTTACTTTTAAGGTGACTGCAATAGCCTAGTAGATCTTTCTCCCTGCTTGAAGTTAGAATATTTTTGTTTAGACGTTATTGGAGTTGTTTTAATAAATACATTTGAATTAGTAGAAGTGACTGAATCACACTTTAGTGCTTTAGTTTGTCATTAGTTTAGTGCTTTCTGCTTTAGTTAGTCATTATACTTGAACTAGTACTACTAAACGGAATCTCTATTTTGGAACCCAAAGTTAAATCTAGGTTATTTAGACTTAGTTACACTTTAGAATTAGTAACTAAGTTAGATGGAGGCAAAATGTTTTGAAATTTAACTGGTGTTTAAGTTAATGAAATGGGTAGTGTTCTGTTTGAATTTAAAATATTGTTATTATGATTATTGTTATTATGGCAATTTTTTCTATTAGTGTTATCTTTTTTTCTGGTTTGTTTATTTTTTGTTTTATTAATTTTGGACAAATCAAAATTCTTATTGTTTGAATATTTAGTGTTTGTTTTACTATTTTTTTAATGTTTTGTGCTTATTGAATGTTGTGTATTTGTATTTAATTTACTACTACCTAAATTTTTAAAACTGCTTATATTGGTTCCTATCTGCCACAAGCTCCTGTTTTTAATTTGTTTCACTTTTGATTCCGGTACACTAATCTTAAAAGTGTGATAGTTCGGTTTATACTACAGCCACTTCGGTGTTGTTAATTTGCAGCATTTCAATTTGCCTCTTATGTATTTGACCAGTTTGACTTCTGTTATGTTTACGCTGAGATTTAAAATTTTTACGTTAAATTCCGGCTTTCTTATAATATCTGGTGGATCAACAACTATTTCTTTTTCTATTTCTATTAAAATATCGTCCTTTATTTCCCTTGTTGTTTTTTTAAGTTTGCCTGACTCAGCGCTGTCCATTTCGTTTAATTCATCGAACAATGACTTAGGTGATTTATTTGAGGTATGTTCATTTGGTTGAGAATTACTGTGGTTTTTTATAACATCTGGAGCTCCTTCCATCTTGCCTTTAAGAATATCTAAATCAACCAATACTATTAACTATATCTCTGAAGCTCATTGAAATTTCATTTCTGCTCGCATTTTCACAAATAGAAACACATGTTTTTTATGTTAAATTTAAACACATGTTAAATTATCAATTGATTCCTTAAGTTCCTTATTATTTAAGTTGTGAATAATGTATATAGAAATTGAAATTTCATTTGTTAATTTACCTATTACAACTTTTATTAAGTCACTAATATATCATTTATGTTCTGTTTTAAAACTAATAATGATGTTGTTGAGTGATTCAAAATTGTTTTCCATTTCCGAAAAGCTGGCTGAGTTATTTTTTACAACTTCCATTAGTTTAACGATTGTTTTATTTTCACGCGAGAATTGTCTGAGGGAATTCTGTTGATCCAGACAACTTTCACAACATATTTGTTGTACTTAAAGTTGTACAAATTTTTGTATTAAGTTTTATTTTATTTTTTAAAAAAATTAAATTTAAAAAATATTATGTTTTGTATCCAATCATTCGACTCATGCTATAAATTGTACTTTGTAGCATCAGAATGATTTAGACTTTTTTTATTTTATAAAAATTTATGTTCTTGCATAATTATACCCGTACGATAGGATCGGGTATAATAAAATTACTCCTCCGTTTGTAACACCTCGAAATAAGCGAGCTAGATATACCTTCAAAGGTATGGATCGGATCAGAAAAAAATTCTAAGACTTTTGAGCCATGTCCGTCCGTCCGTCCGTCCGTCCGTCCGTCAGACGCTAACTCAAAAACTAAGAAAGCCAGAATCTTGAAATTTACACAAAATATTCTGGGAGTAATTTGTAGGTTCCCTATTTTTTTTGGTTGAGTTTGAACCAAACCTTAGGGTAGCTCTCGAACACCTAACTTTTAGATCCCCACATTTTTTTTGAAATAGAGCTATGGAATTTTAACTGCTGATAGATGTCAGAAAAATATTAATTTTATTTTTAATAACTTTTTTTTGTACCCCCACCCGTTACGGAGCTACAGCTCCCCAAAGGTTCAAAAAAGCTCTATATTTAAATTATTATAGTACAAGTTGTATTAGGTATATCTTCATTTTGGAAAAGCCAAACGATTACTACTTTTATTAGCTTTAAAAGTATATATACAATAAATATATATTTGTGGCATACGGTGTCTTAATTTACCGTTATGCGAAACTAAAATTTTGCAAAATCCTTTAACCCTTCTATCTTCTAAACGGTTTAATTTGGAAACTTGAAATTTCGACACAAATTAAATCTTTGAAAATAAGTATGAGTCAATTCAGAAATTTTTTTTGTATCGCCCCCCGTTTAGGAGCTGTAAGGGGTCAAAAACTGAAAATTTTCTATTTTTAAACACCTGTAACTTGAACACCTGTTAAAATTTTTTTGAAGTAATACACAAAAATTAAAGCTTCAATATTATACTCTTATTTCTGTTAACAACTTTATTTAATAATATAGGGTTACTTTATAATTGACGAAAGAGTTACTTGATTTTTTCAAATTTTCTAACAAATTTCTTTAACTAATTTTTTGCATTTTGTTTTACTCGATGATTTGAAATTGTTGAGGGCATTATATCCTCAAAAAAAAAATGTAGTACAAAAAAATGTAAATAAATAAACAACATAACGGTTACTTGAAGAATTTTTATTTATATGATATTGATATATATACATACTTATATAATATCATGTTTATTTACATATCGTATATGTCACTAGTGAATGAATGATAAGAGTATATATGTATATTATATAGCACCGTATTTACATACATATATGTATTTTACTGTACTTATAGAAATTATTCTGTCAATGGAATATTTAAATATAATATAATATAATATTTAAAATTATATTTATTATTTTGTACTAAGTAAATTTAATATACATTTACCGCTTAGTATTAAATGGTACTATAGAATATTTGAAAAAGTTTTGGATTGATAATCGTTATGTGGAAGGTTAGAATTTGCTTTTGAAGAATGTATAAACATATAGTTTGAGTATATCTACAACCCATAGTTCTAGAAATTATAAATTTCACCCAAATTATTTTAAAATACTAAAATATTAAAAAAATAATATTGTAAGCAGAGTGACAGGCTGTGAACATACTAACGGTTCGTACGGGTATCTAAGAGTTGACAAAGGCAACTGTATTCTTCCTCGTTTTAATGTAATTTTAATTACTACTTTATAAGCCAATTGTATAAAATTTGAATAAAATAAAAGTAATGATGAATTTATACAAAAAAAAAAAAAAATAAAAATCTTTCATCACTAATTCTGTTTCTTACATTTACTACCCACAAATTGTTGTATTATATTACACTCTGTACGAGCATTTTAGCTCTTTTTGAAATTAAAAAAATAAAAAATAAAAAAAAAATACCTCATTCTTGAGAAAATTTATATTAAAATCTTCAGCAATTATACACTCGCTCTCAGTTTTAATATACTCTTTACACTATGCACTAAAAATATCTAAAAGAGATCGAATTGAATTTACGATGGTAATCTGTATAACACTGATGCTGATAGTTCTGAAGTACCGAACCTAATTTTCGCAGAATCCATACGTGATCTCTCTTAAATGAAACCACTGTATGAAATTCTATTTATTTCTTAATATACGTCGCAACACTACCTGTGTGTCGATAATGTGAATTGCAATTTATGATGTTAAGATTTTTCAATTGAAACTCGGAGTCCTCAATATGGACATTTATTCTGTAATATGAGTTTCACTAAACAATAAGATATCCAAATTCATTTCATTAACTAGTAGATGTAATTCTAATTTAACTTTTAAAAATTATTTAATAATCAATTAATATTTAAATACACACATTTTATTTCTTGCTTTTTGTCTAATTGCTAACAAATTCTCTTTTTTTTGTGCCATCAATTTTCTTTACTATATACTTTGCAATTTTCCATATCGAGAGCTCTATTGTTTACATTAAGGTTCAAGCGATATTTTTTGTTCCTCTGCACACTTTTGGCATCGGTTTTTCTCTTTGCAAACTTGACTTAAATGCTGGAATTCCAGATATTTATAGCAACCCCTAATATATGTGCTATTATACACTTTAATTAAATCCCAATCTAGCCTTATATTTTCTTGTTCATAATTTTATTATACTCTTTAATGTCTACCTCGATAACTGCGCAATATGGATTGTATTTCAACTTTTTTTGGAAGAAGCTTTCAGCTCCACTTAGCTGAAAATTGTCATTATAATTATTATTAATTTTTTTAATGTTAATGAAAATCTATTTTCAGTATCATTAAATTTTTTAATGATAATTAAAACCGGTTTTAATTATCATTAGCAGCCTAGCCTTACATGTTGTTAAAGAAGAAGGCTTTAGTTCACAATAAAACAATTTCTAATGTCGTTATGTTCAATTTAAACTGGAAAAACCATTTTAAGCAAGTGCTGAAACAAGATGTGAATAAATGGTAATTTAGAAGTCAAAAAGTTGTATATCGGAAAATTGCTGGTTTGAGTTTTATAAAAATCCTACTTGGATTGTGAGATGAAAATTTTTTTGTTTTTAGTAAAATTTTAATTAAAATCATAAAACATAAATTTTTTAAAAAATGTCATTTAAAATCTATATAAAAAATGCCATTTAAAGTCTATTTAAAAAAAAAATGCATTTATCTAAAATTTATATAAAATATGTAAAAGAATTGAACACATAAGAATTAGTTAGAATAAGAAGAATTAGCAAAAAAAAAAAATTGATATTGACCTTGATTCGATAAAAATGTTTAAGAGATAATAAATTGTAGAAAATTTTCAAGCAGTCTTGCCGACTATCATAAATGATTAATGTGTACATATTATGTAATGTTACATATGTATGTAAATGTTAGTAACCTTAGATTCTTGTTTACTTAACATTAATATACCTAATTATTATCAACTAAAAGTTAAAATTAATAGTCGGAACATGTTAAACTCTCTATAAACATTTAATTTGTATAATATAATTATAATAAATATTGCTGATTTGTATATATATTTTAATTATTCAAAGATCACAAATCTTTACTCAAATGCATTATTTTATTAAACAGGTTTGAATTAAGTATGATACGCACTTCTTATGAATCATTTAGTAAAATGATAACGTATTGATCTCTTTAATCGAACGATCTATGTTTATTAATATGAAAAGAATAGTAAAATAAGGCAGAATATAAATGAAAGATTTTTAAAAGTGCACATTTTTAAAGGATAATACAAAGTGTTTAGAGTTGTGACTTGCACCAAAATTTGAAAAATTATGAAAATAGGGCTTTTTTGCAATTTTGAGGAGCTGTAACTTCGTAACCTCATATAATTAAAAGAAAACGTTAACAAAAGTAAAAATATTGGAGCTTTAATTTTTATGTTTTGCCGAAGAAAAATATGTACATAGATATATATATTATTTTTAAACATGGCCTAAGTTACAGGTGTTAAAAAATAGGAAGTTTTCAATTTTTGAGCCCTAATAGCTCATAAACAGGGGGCGGTCCAATAACATTTTTTGAGAAAAGTTATACTAATTCTAAAAGTTCTTTCTTTGTTCAAAATTTCAAGTCTATACCTAAACGCGTGTCGGAGCTATGAAGATAGAAAAAATCATACAAAATTTGGTTTTCAAATAATGATAAATTTAAATACTAAATTTAAAAAAACTCTACAATTTTGATATTGTGTAAAAAAAAATAAAAACAAAGATAAAAGTAGAAAGGTAAAAAAAATTCCTGTCGAATTGCGTTTTCAGATTGGAAAAATATTAAACAGAACATGAGATATACCCATTTGAATTGTAAAATCATTTTTTTAAGAGACCAGACCATGGTTAAAATGTTTTTTTCCGTCTTTAGCGGTGTAGAAGTTTCGTAAACATACGGAAGGACGGAGTGAAACTAATGGAGACATTTTTTAAAAATTTTTTTTGGTAATGTGCTAAAATGAACAGTTACGGCGATATTGCTTTTATTGTTTATTGATATCCACGCATCCGTAGTTACTGATACAGCATAAGCTTTTAATAAAATCTCGCTTACTAATTCTTTAGTTTTATTGTAAGTGTGGGGAATAAGACTTTTAGTTAAAGTTTTCCGACTTGGTAACTTATAAGTTAGATTTAGCATATGAAGTAACTTAACAAATTCCTTGTCTTTAACAACAGAAACCAGCAACCAGTTCATCAAAGGATTTTGATTTGAATATCAGCATTGGCTTATATTGAAATAATGGGCTACTGAACTTTGAGTTTTTCGGCGCCTTTTTGAAAATTCTCATACAGTTGAAAAAGAAGCTGCACATTCTAACCCAGTACGAATTTTCCGAAAAATTTAGGATGTTTTCTTTCTGATTCTGCCTTATTTGTTTCCATATGTTCAGGAGACATAATCTGAGTAGTAGAATTAACCCGTTGCGACACCAGGGCTCTATTAAATTTTTTAATTTATTTGTTGTAGCGCTTAAACGTTTTGACCAATTGAGTTGAAAATTTACAATAGAATTGCCCTTTACCACGGAAGCTCACTAAGTTGATTTAGTTACAACACATTAACCCGTTTCAGCATCAGACCTCAATGAAGTTTTTCATTTTTTTGTTATCGTGCTTAAACAGTTTGACTGATTGAAAATTTGCATAAGTATTGCACTTTAGCACAGAAGTTCATTCAATTAATTTTATCGTAATACACTAGCCCATTTTGTTTCTAATTTGTGTCTAATTTGGTAAGATTAATTTACGGTTCTAAATAAAGTCGCCCTGACAAATTTTTGTTAACGTTCGTTAACCTATTTTGACACGAGTACCTATTAAAAATATTTTGTCCAATTTTTTGTATTGTAATTATTATTAAAAGGATATTTCCAAAACTCTTTATTTTTGTCTATACTGTTTTTGATATTCCAAAAAAAACTTTCAATGCAAATTTCTAATATGTAATAGTAATTAATAATCTAATTGAGTACCATAAGAATACAGTGTTTAAGTTTTAACAACATAACATTTTCGGACGTTATAATGTCCTGAAATAATCTCCTGCATACGACAATCATTATGTCACCATTCAGGAATGCATTACCAACATGTGGTGCACCTATATAAGATGTATGTGTATAATATATTTCCCAAAGAATATGATTGGAATATGTACATACTATATGTATAATGTACGTATGTTTAAAAATATTACAAACACATATAACTAAATTAGAAAACTTAATCAATTTTCTGTACAGTATTTAATGAAAAATGAGTACATACATATTTAAAGAGCAGAAACCTTATATTCTTATTAGAAAAAGTTAACATAAAAAACTTCTGATTGATTTATAAAGGTAAAATACAGTCCTGTTTTTTTTTCTATTAAAAATATGTTAAACAGAACCTGAGATGTATGGATTTAAAAAGAAGTTTTTAAAAAATTTGAAGAGCTGCAGGTGCTGTAGGATTTTCAACGATGAGGGTACTTAAAAAAGCTGTTCTACAACATCACTCTTTTAAGAAACTGTGCGGAGACCAGACGGACCAACAAAATGAAACTAATAGCAAATTTTTGAAATGTGCTTAAAAGGATAATTCATAAAAACATGATCTGACATTACTTAAGAAAAAAATGTATTACATTACATTCTTTTATAATTTTAAACGATTTTATGTTTCGGTATTAGCGAATAATATGTTGTCAAAACTCACTTTGCTCTAATAGTATACATAATAGATTACTGATTCCTTTAAAGATTTTTTGTAAACGAATTAAATTCTTCGATGAAACGAATCTAATTCTTCTTTCTGTTTATTCAATTTTCCAAAACAAAATTTGAATTAAATGTTATTAAATGATATTAATTACATTAATGCAACAAAAATTAAAATATTAACTACCAGCATCTGTAAATTTAGAGTTTATTAAAAATTAATAATGATAATGCTAAATCAATTTAATTGACAACTTAATGCATTACTCCCATGTCTGAGGTTCGTAATCTGAAAATCATCGCTTAGCTGATCAATTTTTGTTTTACCTTCTGTTTTGATTTATTCGCATCTTATTTATCCTTTGGTTTTACAATAATAGCTGACATCTTTTAAAGAATATCAGTATATGTAGCTTTATTTTTTGTATCATGCGATAAATTTAACATCACTTTTTTCTGTTCGTTAACAGAAATTTTAATTTCACTCATTTGATTTATTTTATCTTGCTTCATTTCGTTACAATCTGTCTGTGTTCGAAACAATTATCACACATAATATTATATTTTCTTAGTAAAAAGAATATTACTATCATATTCAGTTCAACAGTTCAACACATTTGGAATGAAAAAACTCAGCACAGCCACCACTACATGCAAAACCATTCTTATTTCTAAAATTCTTTCTACATTTCTTACAATTATCCATTTTTGTTATTTTTCAATAATTTCAAAATTCATTTGCAACTTGTTATATCAATAATAACGCTATTAATTGAGGATCATATGATCTCGTGAGTGAGTAGGACGTGTAATTTTTGTTTATAACAAACTTTTGATAAAAAAACTTACAATAAAGTGTATAATCTAAAATATAATAATTTACAAAAGCGAAAAATTTTTCCTTATAATTTATTAATTAATTCATGCAAAAGACAATAATATTAAAAATAATAATATAACTCGAATTTTTACATTCGGTTTTTTTTTATTAACCGCATGGTTAGTGATGCTGAAGATGTTACAAACAGTAAATTTTCTCCAAGTGGTCATAAAATGACAACTAATAAAATAGAAAAAAAATCGAACACAAATAATACAAATAGTTTTGACTTACTAAGTCTACCTGATGACGAATCAGATATGCTATGGAACACTGATGATAACAATAATAATGATTTCAACCAGGTTATGCATAGTAGTAATGACACTAATTCCGACCATAATAATCACAACAATGTTAATTCCAGCGTAAATCATCAAAATATTAATAAGACTAATTTCAACTACAATAATATTAATTTTATAGATATATTAAAAAACAAAAACATCAATAATAATGAGCAACCACTTGTTAATTTACCCGGTCCATCGTATAAATTCTGATAATTATAAAAATAATGGTAACCCTAACCTCAAAACTAACAACAACAATATAAAAAAAACAGAAATTAATAATAAAAATATCCCACCAATATTTGTTACTTCAGAAGGTATAATCACCATAAAAAACTTAATAAAATTTCAATTAAACATTACAAACTTTTTTATTAAATCAACAAATAAAACTCGACATATAATTTACGCGAACAATAATACTGATTTTTAAAATATTTTTGAAAGTTTAAAAGAAGCTCGTGTAGATTGCTTTTGCTACACAATAAAACACGAAAAACCAATAAATCTGGTATTAAAAGGATTGCATCACGAACCAGAAGAAATACTAAATTTTTTAAAAACAAATGAAATTGAAAATGTCAATTTTATCAAAGTAAATCAGAATGACAACAAAAAAATCAATTGTAGAGAAAAAAAAGTTACCACTGTATATAGTACAAGCGGGACCGCAAAGTTCAATAAATAACATCACAGCATTGAAATATTTGGATAATCAAATCATAAAATATGAAAAATTAAGAAGACCAACCATCATGCAGTGTACACGCTGTCAACGATATAATCATTCCGCTGCTAACTGTAACATGCCAGAAAGATGCGTGAAATGTGGTCAAAATCATTTAGCAAACAGTTGTAGCATAGAAAAAAATAGTCCAGCAGAAAAACTTCTCTGCAAAACAAATGGTCACCCAGCTTCATACAAGCAATGCCCGGTATACAAAAAAAAAATAGAATTACTACATAAAAATAAACAAAACAAAACAAAAAATATTCTAAGTAAAATAAATATGGTAAACAATTATGTTAATCCAAACATTTCTTTTGCGAATGCAGCTGCAGCAGGTAATAAAATAAATAATAATAATTACAACAATAATAATAATAACAATAATATAAATTCTTTAAGAAATTTAAATAATCAAAACATAATGCAAATATTACAATTTAAATAATAATCTTAACACATTATGTGAGAATTTTAAAAATTTGCAAAAAGAAATGCAAGAACAATCTTCAAGAATCGATTTCTTGTTTGAAAATCTACATGGTTGAAGAATTGGATAATAATATTTTTAATCTGATCTCCATTAATGTAAATTTGTGTAGATCAATAAATAAACAGCTTTATTTATTAGAATTTTTAAACAAAAATAAACCTGATATTGTTACCTTGTGTGAAACTAAATTAAGCAGAACACAAAATATTAAATTCAAAGATTATTCATTTATTAGAAATGACAGGTCGTCAGAAACTATTGGTGGAGGCACCGCAATTTTAATTAAAAAAAATATTAAATTTATGCAATTCAATAAAGACTTTTTTTCTACATTTAAATCTATTGAAATTTCTGCAATTAAAATTCCATTGGCAAATAATAAATTTTTTAGGTGACAGGTCGTCAGAAACTTTTGGTGGAGGCACCGCAATTTTAATTAAAAAAAATATTAAATTTATGCAATTCAATAAAGACTTTTTTTCTACATTTAAATCTATTGAAATTTCTGCAATTAAAATTCCATTGGCAAATAATAAATTTTTTTCAAATAAATAATAAATTCTTCACAGAGAAACAGTAAATTTTTCCAAAACGATTTTAACAATTTATTTAACTTTTTAAATTTAGATAATATGAATAATTTCTATGTTCTTTGTGATGATATTAATGCTAAGCATGAAGGTTGGGGAAACGAAAATAATAACAGTCGGCGAAATTTTGTTAGGTCATATATAGATAATAATAAATTAATATATAAAATTAACTTATTTTCAACAGATATACCATCATTTCCGAGAAGCAAATCCTTCTTAAATATAATATTAGCTGACTCTAGGCTAATATTTAATACAGTAACAGAAGGCAGATTAAACACCCAAATTTATGATAGTGACCATTTAGCTATTTGCACTAGCATCTCATGTGAGTGGCATGAAGACTTTTTATTCACAAATTTGGAAAACCAACAACTTTTAAATTTTCATAAAGCGAACTGGAAAAAATTTAAAAAAGTAATAATTGAGCAATTACTGAATTGGTATATTCCATACAATAGAAACCTCACAAGAATTGAAATTGACAAATATCTTACCAATTTAGATAAAATAATTCAATTAGCCATCGATATTTTTATACCTGTGTATAATAACTATAATAGTATGGAATTATATACTAATCATACCATAAACTTACTACGCAAACAAAAAAGCCAACTCTTAACAGCTAAATTCAATTTGTTTAAACTTGGAATGGAGGGTACAAATCCCACTATAATTAGAATTAATTCACTATTAAAAAATGTAAAAAGCTTAATTAATCAAAATCTCAGAACATCTAAACTAACCATTGGGTCAATAGGATTAAAAATATTAAAACAACCAAGTCGCAAAACATGTTTTCAGAAATAAATAAAATATACAAAAACCGCAAAAATCAAACAATTAAAAAACTAAAAATACCACACAATAACATAAACCTTCTTCAAGATGCAAACTTAAACATAAATAACTTTAAATTAATTAATAACCATTTTATAATAGATAACAATAAAGACATAACAAACGTCTTAGGTCCACATCTATATCAAGTCAACAAGCAAACAGCTCAAAGATTTTCTCAACATAATAATACAATAGCCCAAACTTTAAATAACTTTAATGATGCATTACTAAATCACAAAATTAATAATGTAACAATAGTTCAATTTAACAATAATCTTCACGCCAATAATTTAAACCTTAACCAAACTAACAATTCATATTTTTCAACTTTAACAGATTTAAAAGAAATTTTTTCTAATTTAAGAAACAAAACTTCAACTGGATTAGATAACATACCAAACATCGTTTTAAAACATTTCCCAGACAAGCTTATAGATAGTTATTGTATAATATTTAATAATTGCTTGAACCTAAGTTATTTCCCAAAAAATTGGAAAACTGCTAAAGTTGTAGTAATTAAAAAACCCAGTAAAGATCCTACTGATCCAATTGTAAATATTATTGCCAAATATTAGTAAGATATTTGAAATAGTAGTAAATAAATATTTGATTCAGGAAACGAAATCTAGGAACATAATTCCTTTGAACCAGTTTGGGTTCCAACATAAATATAGCACAATACACGCAATGATAAAACTATCGTTAGATATATGTCGATATATAAATGACAAAAAATGTGTTGCCACATGCTTAATTGATTTGGACAAAGCTTTTGATACTGTTTGGTTAGATGGACTTTTTTACAAAATGTTAAAATACAAGTTTCCGATTCATCTGGTGTATTTGATAAGTGACATGACTCATAACAAAGTTTTCAAAGTAGCTTCTTTTGAACAGAATTACTCTAAAGAATTTTTCACAGAAAACGGCCTGTAACAAGGTACGGTGAATTCACCTATTCTGTTCAATATTTTTATTAGCGATATACTGGTTTCCCTAAATGACAGTTTAGGGTTAAATCACAGTATCGCGTTCGCGGATGATCTAACGATCTATGCCGCAAATGAAAACATAACCTCCAAACCAACATAATCTCCAAAAATTATTTAATAAAGTCACAAAATACTGTGAAAAGTGGAAATTAAAAATTAACTTTAATAAATGCGAAACAGTATTATTTAGAAACACCATCGATAAAGTAAACAACAACATTAAAAAAAATTGGAAACAATTCCACTTAAAAACTCCAGAGGGAATAAGAATTAAAAAATCGGACAGTGTAAAATTTCTTGGCATCCAATTCAATTATCTTCTTAAATTTAAAGATCCCATAGATCCCATAGATATCCCATAATAAAGAAGGCTAATAAAGCTTTCATGGCTTGATAGAAACTTTTTTATTCCAAATATCTATACCTATTAAAAATATTTTGTCCAATTTTTTGTATTGTAATTATTATTAAAAGGATATTTCCAAAACTCTTTATTTTTGTCTATACTGTTTTTGATATTCCAAAAAAAACTTTCAATGCAAATTTCTAATATGTAATAGTAATTAATAATCTAATTGAGTACCATAAGAATACAGTGTTTAAGTTTTAACAACATAACATTTTCGGACGTTATAATGTCCTGAAATAATCTCCTGCATACGACAATCATTATGTCACCATTCAGGAATGCATTACCAACATGTGGTGCACCTATATAAGATGTATGTGTATAATATATTTCCCAAAGAATATGATTGGAATATGTACATACTATATGTATAATGTACGTATGTTTAAAAATATTACAAACACATATAACTAAATTAGAAAACTTAATCAATTTTCTGTACAGTATTTAATGAAAAATGAGTACATACATATTTAAAGAGCAGAAACCTTATATTCTTATTAGAAAAAGTTAACATAAAAAACTTCTGATTGATTTATAAAGGTAAAATACAGTCCTGTTTTTTTTTCTATTAAAAATATGTTAAACAGAACCTGAGATGTATGGATTTAAAAAGAAGTTTTTAAAAAATTTGAAGAGCTGCAGGTGCTGTAGGATTTTCAACGATGAGGGTACTTAAAAAAGCTGTTCTACAACATCACTCTTTTAAGAAACTGTGCGGAGACCAGACGGACCAACAAAATGAAACTAATAGCAAATTTTTGAAATGTGCTTAAAAGGATAATTCATAAAAACATGATCTGACATTACTTAAGAAAAAAATGTATTACATTACATTCTTTTATAATTTTAAACGATTTTATGTTTCGGTATTAGCGAATAATATGTTGTCAAAACTCACTTTGCTCTAATAGTATACATAATAGATTACTGATTCCTTTAAAGATTTTTTGTAAACGAATTAAATTCTTCGATGAAACGAATCTAATTCTTCTCTCTGTTTATTCAATTTTCCAAAAAAAAATTTGAATTAAATGTTATTAAATGATATTAATTACATTAATGCAACAAAAATTAAAATATTAACTACCAGCATCTGTAAATTTAGAGTTTATTAAAAATTAATAATGATAATGCTAAATCAATTTAATTGACAACTTAATGCATTACTCCCATGTCTGAGGTTCGTAATCTGAAAATCATCGCTTAGCTGATCAATTTTTGTTTTACCTTCTGTTTTGATTTATTCGCATCTTATTTATCCTTTGGTTTTACAATAATAGCTGACATCTTTTAAAGAATATCAGTATATGTAGCTTTATTTTTTGTATCATGCGATAAATTTAACATCACTTTTTTCTGTTCGTTAACAGAAATTTTAATTTCACTCATTTGATTTATTTTATCTTGCTTCATTCCGTTACAATCTGTCTGTGTTCGAAACAATTATCACACATAATATTATATTTTCTTAGTAAAAAGAATATTACTATCATATTCAGTTCAACAGTTCAACACATTTGGAATGAAAAAACTCAGCACAGCCACCACTACATGCAAAACCATTCTTATTTCTAAAATTCTTTCTACATTTCTTACAATTATCCATTTTTGTTATTTTTCAATAATTTCAAAATTCATTTGCAACTTGTTATATCAATAATAACGCTATTAATTGAGGATCATATGATCTCGTGAGTGAGTAGGACGTGTAATTTTTGTTTATAACAAACTTTTGATAAAAAAACTTACAATAAAGTGTATAATCTAAAATATAATAATTTACAAAAGCGAAAAATTTTTCCTTATAATTTATTAATTAATTCATGCAAAAGACAATAATATTAAAAATAATAATATAACTCGAATTTTTACATTCGGTTTTTTTTTATTAACCGCATGGTTAGTGATGCTGAAGATGTTACAAACAGTAAATTTTCTCCAAGTGGTCATAAAATGACAACTAATAAAATAGAAAAAAAATCGAACACAAATAATACAAATAGTTTTGACTTACTAAGTCTACCTGATGACGAATCAGATATGCTATGGAACACTGATGATAACAATAATAATGATTTCAACCAGGTTATGCATAGTAGTAATGACACTAATTCCGACCATAATAATCACAACAATGTTAATTCCAGCGTAAATCATCAAAATATTAATAAGACTAATTTCAACTACAATAATATTAATTTTATAGATATATTAAAAAACAAAAACATCAATAATAATGAGCAACCACTTGTTAATTTACCCGGTCCATCGTATAAATTCTGATAATTATAAAAATAATGGTAACCCTAACCTCAAAACTAACAACAACAATATAAAAAAAACAGAAATTAATAATAAAAATATCCCACCAATATTTGTTACTTCAGAAGGTATAATCACCATAAAAAACTTAATAAAATTTCAATTAAACATTACAAACTTTTTTATTAAATCAACAAATAAAACTCGACATATAATTTACGCGAACAATAATACTGATTTTTAAAATATTTTTGAAAGTTTAAAAGAAGCTCGTGTAGATTGCTTTTGCTACACAATAAAACACGAAAAACCAATAAATCTGGTATTAAAAGGATTGCATCACGAACCAGAAGAAATACTAAATTTTTTAAAAACAAATGAAATTGAAAATGTCAATTTTATCAAAGTAAATCAGAATGACAACAAAAAAATCAATTGTAGAGAAAAAAAAGTTACCACTGTATATAGTACAAGCGGGACCGCAAAGTTCAATAAATAACATCACAGCATTGAAATATTTGGATAATCAAATCATAAAATATGAAAAATTAAGAAGACCAACCATCATGCAGTGTACACGCTGTCAACGATATAATCATTCCGCTGCTAACTGTAACATGCCAGAAAGATGCGTGAAATGTGGTCAAAATCATTTAGCAAACAGTTGTAGCATAGAAAAAAATAGTCCAGCAGAAAAACTTCTCTGCAAAACAAATGGTCACCCAGCTTCATACAAGCAATGCCCGGTATACAAAAAAAAAATAGAATTACTACATAAAAATAAACAAAACAAAACAAAAAATATTCTAAGTAAAATAAATATGGTAAACAATTATGTTAATCCAAACATTTCTTTTGCTAATGCAGCTGCAGCAGGTAATAAAATAAATAATAATAATTACAACAATAATAATAATAACAATAATATAAATTCTTTAAGAAATTTAAATAATCAAAACATAATGCAAATATTACAATTTAAATAATAATCTTAACACATTATGTGAGAATTTTAAAAATTTGCAAAAAGAAATGCAAGAACAATCTTCAAGAATCGATTTCTTGTTTGAAAATCTACATGGTTGAAGAATTGGATAATAATATTTTTAATCTGATCTCCATTAATGTAAATTTGTGTAGATCAATAAATAAACAGCTTTATTTATTAGAATTTTTAAACAAAAATAAACCTGATATTGTTACCTTGTGTGAAACTAAATTAAGCAGAACACAAAATATTAAATTCAAAGATTATTCATTTATTAGAAATGACAGGTCGTCAGAAACTATTGGTGGAGGCACCGCAATTTTAATTAAAAAAAATATTAAATTTATGCAATTCAATAAAGACTTTTTTTCTACATTTAAATCTATTGAAATTTCTGCAATTAAAATTCCATTGGCAAATAATAAATTTTTTAGGTGACAGGTCGTCAGAAACTATTGGTGGAGGCACCGCAATTTTAATTAAAAAAAATATTAAATTTATGCAATTCAATAAAGACTTTTTTTCTACATTTAAATCTATTGAAATTTCTGCAATTAAAATTCCATTGGCAAATAATAAATTTTTTTCAAATAAATAATAAATTCTTCACAGAGAAACAGTAAATTTTTCCAAAACGATTTTAACAATTTATTTAACTTTTTAAATTTAGATAATATGAATAATTTCTATGTTCTTTGTGATGATATTAATGCTAAGCATGAAGGTTGGGGAAACGAAAATAATAACAGTCGGCGAAATTTTGTTAGGTCATATATAGATAATAATAAATTAATATATAAAATTAACTTATTTTCAACAGATATACCATCATTTCCGAGAAGCAAATCCTTCTTAAATATAATATTAGCTGACTCTAGGCTAATATTTAATACAGTAACAGAAGGCAGATTAAACACCCAAATTTATGATAGTGACCATTTAGCTATTTGCACTAGCATCTCATGTGAGTGGCATGAAGACTTTTTATTCACAAATTTGGAAAACCAACAACTTTTAAATTTTCATAAAGCGAACTGGAAAAAATTTAAAAAAGTAATAATTGAGCAATTACTGAATTGGTATATTCCATACAATAGAAACCTCACAAGAATTGAAATTGACAAATATCTTACCAATTTAGATAAAATAATTCAATTAGCCATCGATATTTTTATACCTGTGTATAATAACTATAATAGTATGGAATTATATACTAATCATACCATAAACTTACTACGCAAACAAAAAAGCCAACTCTTAACAGCTAAATTCAATTTGTTTAAACTTGGAATGGAGGGTACAAATCCCACTATAATTAGAATTAATTCACTATTAAAAAATGTAAAAAGCTTAATTAATCAAAATCTCAGAACATCTAAACTAACCATTGGGTCAATAGGATTAAAAATATTAAAACAACCAAGTCGCAAAACATGTTTTCAGAAATAAATAAAATATACAAAAACCGCAAAAATCAAACAATTAAAAAACTAAAAATACCACACAATAACATAAACCTTCTTCAAGATGCAAACTTAAACATAAATAACTTTAAATTAATTAATAACCATTTTATAATAGATAACAATAAAGACATAACAAACGTCTTAGGTCCACATCTATATCAAGTCAACAAGCAAACAGCTCAAAGATTTTCTCAACATAATAATACAATAGCCCAAACTTTAAATAACTTTAATGATGCATTACTAAATCACAAAATTAATAATGTAACAATAGTTCAATTTAACAATAATCTTCACGCCAATAATTTAAACCTTAACCAAACTAACAATTCATATTTTTCAACTTTAACAGATTTAAAAGAAATTTTTTCTAATTTAAGAAACAAAACTTCAACTGGATTAGATAACATACCAAACATCGTTTTAAAACATTTCCCAGACAAGCTTATAGATAGTTATTGTATAATATTTAATAATTGCTTGAACCTAAGTTATTTCCCAAAAAATTGGAAAACTGCTAAAGTTGTAGTAATTAAAAAACCCAGTAAAGATCCTACTGATCCAATTGTAAATATTATTGCCAAATATTAGTAAGATATTTGAAATAGTAGTAAATTAATATTTGATTCAGGAAACGAAATCTAGGAACATAATTCCTTTGAACCAGTTTGGGTTCCAACATAAATATAGCACAATACACGCAATGATAAAACTATGGTCAGATATATGTCGATATATAAATGACAAAAAATGTGTTGCCACATGCTTAATTGATTTGGACAAAGCTTTTGATACTGTTTGGTTAGATGGACTTTTTTACAAAATGTTAAAATACAAGTTTCCGATTCATCTGGTGTATTTGATAAGTGACATGACTCATAACAAAGTTTTCAAAGTAGCTTCTTTTGAACAGAATTACTCTAAAGAATTTTTCACAGAAAACGGCCTGTAACAAGGTACGGTGAATTCACCTATTCTGTTCAATATTTTTATTAGCGATATACTGGTTTCCCTAAATGACAGTTTAGGGTTAAATCACAGTATCGCGTTCGCGGATGATCTAACGATCTATGCCGCAAATGAAAACGTAAATTTAGTCCAACATAATCTCCAAAAATTATTTAATAAAGTCACAAAATACTGTGAAAAGTGGAAATTAAAAATTAACTTTAATAAATGCGAAACAGTATTATTTAGAAACACCATCGATAAAGTAAACAACAACATTAAAAAAAATTGGAAACAATTCCACTTAAAAACTCCAGAGGGAATAAGAATTAAAAAATCGGACAGTGTAAAATTTCTTGGCATCCAATTCAATTATCTTCTTAAATTTAAAGATCCCATAGATATCCCATAATAAAGAAGGCTAATAAAGCTTTCATGGCTTGATAGAAACTTTTTTATTCCAAATATCTATGCCCTAAAGTAAAATGATTGTGCTAAAAAAGTTTTATACGTCCAATTTTAGTTTATGGGTGCCCAATCTGGTTTAATGTTAATGCTTCAGTTATGGAAAAACTTAGATTGGCAGAAAGGAAATTTTTAAGATTATGTACAAATTTAAACAGAACTCCACAGTCAAATTATAAAAAATTCTTCTCAAATAAAGTATTATATAGTAGAGCAAACATAATTAGAATTGATAATTTTATAATAAAATTAATTCTTAACCACATACAAAGAAGCTCCTATGTAGATAACAATTCACTGATCTGTCATCCATGGTTCGAAAATGAATATATCAAAAAAACATTAATATTAAGCTTTATCCCACCTGAAGGATTTATATTTCTTGACAAAAATAACTATATTGAAGATGATAATTTTATACCCAAATTATATCATTACAAAAGAAATGCGTCGGATAAAAAAATTACTTTAAATTTAAGCCTGTATGAGTGTAACAATACTGAAATATTTAAATATAATAAATTTATTCCTAATAAGAATAAACTTAAATATAAAAAATCATATTTTTGGAAAAATTTAAGTTAAGTTTTAGATTAGTTGGGTTAAGTTAGGGTTAGGTTAAGATTAATTAGTTGTAAGTTTTTTTTCTTTTGATTATCATAGCGGTTGTTTTTTGTAAATTTTTTTTCATCAATAAACAAATAATATTAAATATTTATTAATATTAATAATTCATTATAAGAATAAATTATAAAAATAAAAATTAGATTAAGTGAACACACAATATAAAAATACTATATATATATTAACATGAGAACTGACAATACTCAGTCATGAGTTAAGTAGGATATAAAATTTAAATTCATTCTTTTCAGTTTTATTTAGGAATATGTAATAAAATAAACTTATTAATAAATAAAACATTTAAAAAAAAAAAAAACGCTATTAATTTATTCTCAGTCGAAATCAAAGCACTCGTGCTCTGCCACAAACAATATGAATTTTTAAAAAATAGTATTCAAACAGTTCGTTCAAAGACAAAACTAAACTCATGAGGTCAATATTTTGTTAAAAATGAATAAATTAAAACTTAATGGCGAAAAAACAAAATGGATAGAAATAAATTTTAACAGTCAAGAAATAATTGGAATTAATAATAATTCAAGACAAGACAAGAAAGACAAAAATTAAATTAAGACAACAAAATGAAATTCCACCACCATGTGAAAATATGGTGGAAAACATTTATCTAAGGTAAAAAATTGCCTTCTTTCAAAAAATAAGAAAAAGAATTAATATAATTGCTGTAATTAACATTTTTAATAATATGATAAAAGTATAAAACCACAGGTAAATCTTCTAACAAGCAAGGATGACCCAAGTTTTTGTCTTAAATTAAAAAAATTATGTAATTACATTTCACTTAGCAATACTTTTTAATTGAATTAACTTGTAAATAATTTGAATCATCTTACTTTTTTTTTTCTGTATAAAAACTTAACAATATTTCATAATTTTAAAAATATCTTAACTTGCAATAATTTAAATTATCTTGTTTTCTCCTTTTCTCTATAAAAAAAACGAGTAAGAGTGCAGTAGAGTAGACTGTGTCAACTCTGGGATACCCGTATGAACGTAATATTTCCTGTCTCTATAAAATTTGATCAGTAGACTGCAGTAGGAGTGCAGTAGAGTAGAATGTGTCAACTCTGGGATACCCGTATGAACGTAATATTTCCTGTTTCCTTAAAATTTGATCATCTTTTAAAAACATTCAGATGTTTTAGTACCGACGTTAACTACCTAAATATATTTATGTAAATTGTGGAGTTGTATGACAGCTACCCAAATCTATTGCGCCTAGCATCATTAAGTTCCAAGAAATGCAAGAAGCCTGAACCGGCTGCTTTAGACATATCAAATTTTACAAAAGTTTTTGGCATGTAACTCGACACTTTTTCACTAAATTTCAGATAGATAGCTTCAATAGACACTGAGTTATTTTCATTTAAAACGAGGAAGAATACAGTTGCCTTGTCAACTCTTAGATACCCGTACGAACCGTTAGTATGTTCACAGCCTGTCACTCTGCTTACAATATTATTTTTTTAATATTTTAGTATTTTAAAATAATTTGGGTGAAATTTATAATTTCTAGAACTATGGGTTGTAGATATATTCAAACTATATGTTTGTACATTCTTCAAAAGCAAATTCTAACCTTTCACATAACGATTATCAATCCAAAACTTTTTCAAATATTCTATAGTACCATTTAATACTAAGCGGTAAATGTATATTAAATTTACTTAGTACAAAATAATAAATATAATTTTAAATATTATATTATATTATATTTAAATATTCCATTGACAGAATAATTTCTTATAAGTACAGTAAAATACATATATGTATGTAAATACGGTGTTATATAATATACATATATACTCTTATCATTCATTCACTAGTGACATATACGATATGTAAATAAACATGATATTATATAAGTATGTATATATATATCAATATCATTTAAATAAAAATTCTTCAAGTAACCGTTATGTTGTTTATTTATTTACATTTTTTTGTACTACGCATTATATCCTCAACAATTTCAAATCATCGAGTAAAACAAAATGCAAACAAGGTAGAATGTAAACCAACGGTTTTTAAAAGCGCACATTTCCGAAACTCAATACAAACTGTTTAGAGTGTGACTTACACAAAAATTTGAAAATTTCATGTAATAAGAAAAAATGTGAAAATAGGACATTTTTGAAATTTTGAGGGGCTATAAGTCCGGAATCCTATATAACTAAGAAAAGCCGTTAACACACGTAAAAATATATTATTAAACCTTTAATTTTCATGTCTTGCCGAAGAAAAATTTGTACAGGTGCCTAAGTTAAGGGTGTCTAAAAATAGCAAATTTTCAATTTTTGAGGCGTAATAACTCTTAAAGAGGGGGTGTTAGCAAAAAATTTTCTGAGGAAACTTATACTAATTCTAAAAGTTCTTTCTTGCTTGTCTCAAAATTTCAGGTTCCTATCTAATGTTTGTACATTCTTCAAAAGCAAATTCTAACCTTCCACATAACGATTATCAATCCAAAACTTTTTCAAATATTCTATAGTACCATTTAATACTAAGCGGTAAATGTATATTAAATTTACTTAGTACAAAATAATAAATATAATTTTAAATATTATATTATATTATATTTAAATATTCCATTGACAGAATAATTTCTTATAAGTACAGTAAAATACATATATGTATGTAAATACGGTGTTATATAATATACATATATACTCTTATCATTCATTCACTAGTGACATATACGATATGTAAATAAACATGATATTATATAAGTATGTATATATATATCAATATCATTTAAATAAAAATTCTTCAAGTAACCGTTATGTTGTTTATTTATTTACATTTTTTGTACTACGCATTATATCCTCAACAATTTCAAATCATCGAGTAAAACAAAATGCAAACAAGGTAGAATGTAAACCAACGGTTTTTAAAAGCGCACATTTCCGAAACTCAATACAAACTGTTTAGAGTGTGACTTACACAAAAATTTGAAAATTTCATGTAATAAGAAAAAATGTGAAAATAGGACATTTTTGAAATTTTGAGGGGCTATAAGTCCGGAATCCTATATAACTAAGAAAAGCCGTTAACACACGTAAAAATATATTATTAAACCTTTAATTTTCATGTCTTGCCGAAGAAAAATTTGTACAGGTGCCTAAGTTACAGGTGTCTAAAAATAGCAAATTTTCAATTTTTGAGGCGTAATAACTCTTAAAGAGGGGGTGTTAGCAAAAAATTTTCTGAGGAAACTTATACTAATTCTAAAAGTTCTTTCTTGTCTCAAAATTTCAGGTTCCTATCTAAAGGGGTGCCGGAGTTATGAAAAAAGAAATTTCATGCAAAATGTGGTTTTCACATAACGGTAAATTTAAATAGTAAATTACAAAATATTACATAATTTTGATATTGTTTTATATAGATAATAAAATTTTCGATCTTCTGGCGGTTTTAGATTGCAAAATTATTACGCACAGCCCGAGATATATACATCTGAAAATGGGGCTTTTTCGCAATTTTGAAGAGCTGCAACTTTGGAACCCTTTACAATTAAAATAAACCTTTAACACACGTAAAAATATATTATTGTAGCTTTAATTTCTATATCTTGCAGAAGTAAAATGTGTACAGGTTCCTAAGTTACAGGTGTTTAAAAATAGCAAATTTTCAATTTTTAAGCCCTAATAGCTCATAAACAGGGGGTGGTCCGAAAAAATTTTCTGAGCAAACTTATACTAATTCTAAAAGTTCTTTCTTGCCTCAAAATTTCAAGCTTCTATCTAGAAGCGTGCCGGAGTTATGAAAGTAGAAAAATCATGCAAAATTTGGTTTTCACATAACGGTAAATTTAAATACTACATTTAAAAAAATTGTATAATTTTGATATTAATTTACAAAGATAAAAGAAATACCTGTCGAATGACGTTTTCAGATTGAAAAAATCTTAAGCAGAACATAAGATATATGCATTTAAAAATAGGGCTTTTTCAAAGTTCGAGGGGCTGTAGCTCCGTAATGGGGGGGGCTACATGAAAAAGTTGTTCCACAAAATTATTTTTTTTATGAGACCTACCTATGGTTAAAATTTTTTTTCTCTATCTTTAACGGTGTAGAAGTTTTGTAAACAGACGGACGGACGGACGGACCTAATAAG
Organism: Poecilobothrus nobilitatus; assembly: GCA_947095535.1. NCBI lineage: Eukaryota > Metazoa > Arthropoda > Insecta > Diptera > Dolichopodidae > Poecilobothrus > Poecilobothrus nobilitatus. The sequence continues at coordinate 156,637,174 of OX352772.1, read as the reverse complement.
GATGAAACTAATAAGCACATTTTTTCAAAATTTTTTTGGAAATGTGCTAAAAATTAGTTAAAGAAATTTGTTAGAAAATTTGAAAAAATCAAGTAACTCTTTCGTCAATTATAAAGTAACCCTATATTATTAAATTAAGTAGTTAACAGAAATAAGAGTATAATATTTAAGCTTTAATTTTTGTGTATTACTTCAAAACAATTTTAACAGGTGTTCAAGTTACAGGTGTTTAAAAATAGAAAATTTTCAGTTTTTGACCCCTTACAGCTCCTAAACGGGGGGCGATACAAAAAAAATTTCTGAATTGACTCATACTTATTTTCAAAGATCTAACTTGTGTCGAAATTTCAAGTTTCCAAATTAAACCGTTTAGAAGATAGAAGGGTTAAAGGATTTTGCAAAATTTGAGTTTCGCATAACGGTAAATTAAGACACCGTATGCCACAAATATATATTTATTGCATATATACTTTTAAAGCTAATGAAAGTAGTAATCGTTTGGCGTTTCCAAAATGAAGATATACCTAATACAACTTGTACTATAATAATTTAAATATAGAGCTTTTTTGAACTTTTGGGGAGCAGTAGCTCCGTAACGGGTGGGGGTACAAAAAAAATTTATTAAAAATAAAATTAATATTTTTGTGACATCTATTAGCAGTTAAAATTCCATAGCTCTATTTCAAAAAAAATGTGGGGATCTAAAAGTTAGGTGTTCGAGAGCTACCCTAAGGTTTGGTCCAAACTCAACCAAAAAAAATAGGGAACCTAAAAATTACTCCCAGAATATTTTGTGTAAATTGCAAGATTCTAGCTTTCTTAGTTTTTGAGTTAGCGTGCTGACGGATGGACGGACGGACATGGTTCAAAAGTCTTAGAATTTTTTTCTGATCCAATCCATACCTTTGAAGGTATATCTAGCTCGCTTATTTCGAGGTGTTACAAACGGAGGAGTAATTTTATTATACCCGATTCTATCGTACGGGTATAAAGAGAAGTTGTATGGCAGCTACCCGAAGTTGTTGCACCAGGAGAACCAAATTTTACAGAAGCTGTTGCCCTTAAACTGGATCATCATTAAACTGGATCAAAATTTCGGACCCCTAGCTTCATTAAGTTCCAAGAGGTGCAAGAAGTCTGAACTCGCTGCTTTAGACGAACCAAATTTTAGAAAAGTTGTTGGCATGTAACTCGACACCTCTTTACTAAATTTCAGATTCCTAGCTTCAGTAGACACTGAGTTAATTTCATTTAAAAAGAGAAGTTGTATGGCAGCTATCCGAACCTGTCGTACCATCACAACCAAATTTTACAGAAGTTGTTATTATAAAACTTGATCATCATTCGCAAAATTTCAGATACCCAGCTTGAATAGACACTGCTTTATTTCCATTTAAAAACAGAAGTTGTACGGCAGCTACTCGAACGCGGCGGGTGAAAATGCTGGATTTAAATAGCAAAACTAACAATTTTGCAGCAGTGACGTAAAAAATATTTCAGCCTCCTACCTCCTTTATTTTTTGAGTTATCGTGAGGACGGAAACTGATTTATTTTCATTTAAAAAGAGAAGTTATCGAAGAAGTTATTATAGCTTCCCGAACTTGTTGCACCAGCAGAATCAAATTTTACAGAAGTTGTTGCCATAAAACTTGATCATCATTTGCAACATTTCAGATACCTAGCTTGAATAGACACTGAGTTACTTCCATTAAAAAAAAAAGTTGTTTGGCAGCTACTCGAACCCGACGGCCGAAAATGCTGAAGTTAAATAGCACAACTAACAATTTTGCAAAGGTGAAGTAAAAAAATTTCAGCCTCCTAGCTCTTTTATTTTTTTGAGTTATCGTGCGGATGGACACTGAGATATTTTCATTTAAACAGAGAAGTTGTATGGCAGCTACCCGAACCTGTTGCACCAGCACAACCAAATTCTGATCATAATTTGCAAGATTTCAGACGCCTAGCTTCATTAAGCTCCAAGAGGTGCAAGAAGCCTGAACTGGCTGCTCTAGACCAACCAAATTTTAGAAAAGTTGTTGGCATGTAACTCGACACCTCTTTACTAAATTTCAGATTCCTAGCTTCAGTAGACACTGAGTTAATTTCATTTAAAAAGAGAAGTTGTATGGCAGCTATCCGAACCTGTCGTACCATCACAACCAAATTTTACAGAAGTTGTTGTTATAAAACTTGATCATCATTCGCAAAATTTCAGATACCCAGCTTGAATAGACACTGCCTTATTTCCATTTAAAAACAGAAGTTGTACGGCAGCTACTCGAACGCGGCGGGTGAAAATGCTGGATTTAAATAGCAAAACTAACAATTTTGCAGCAGTGACGTAAAAAATATTTCAGCCTCCTACCTCCTTTATTTTTTGAGTTATCGTGAGGACGGAAACTGATTTATTTTCATTTAAAAAGATAAGTTATCGAAGAAGTTATTATAGCTTCCCGAACTTGTTGCACCAGCAGAATCAAATTTTACAGAAGTTGTTGCCATAAAACTTGATCATCATTAGCAACATTTCAGAAACCTAGCTTGAATAGATAATGAGCTATATCAATATAAAGAAAGAAGTTGTATGGCAGCTACTCGAACCCGCCCACTGAAAATGTTGGTTTTAAATATCAAAACTAACAATTTTGCAAAAGTGACGTAAAACAAATTTCAGCCTCCTAGCTCATTTATTTTTTGAGTTATCGTGCGGACGGGCGGACGTACATGGCTTAATCGACTCAGAATTCGATTCTGAGCCGATCCATACATTTGACACTATAACTAGTTCGACTCCTTTAAGGTGTCACAAACGTAATGGTAAATTTATTATACTTTGAACATAGTTCATACGGGTATAACAAGTATTGTAGTAATAAAAACATGTGGTTACATTTTCAAGAAGAAAGAAAGAAAGGCTTTTTGGTCACACTTAAATATATTCTGTATATTAAATATATACACACAAAAATATATTCTGCTTAGAAGAAGATTAAAGATTAATAAGTTGTAACTTTATATAAAAATTTTTTAATGAAAATAATAAATACTAATAATTTGTGATATTATAAAAAGATGTTTATATATGTTTATATATTATATGTTTTTGTACATAATATAATTTTGCAGTACGGTATATACTTAACCAATTGAACGTACATACGCATTACAGGTATTATATTCGTAACATACATACACATTCTCATAAGTAGAATTCAGTAATTAAAATAACATTATTTAAAGAAAATAATAAAAAAAAATATATATCAATTTAATAAATATGAAAAATAAAAACAAAAATAAAAAATTTTTAATAATTCAGTGATTAAAAATATTAACTAACGGCTGAGTAATAAAATGTAAATTAATAATATTGAACAATTACTTTAATTGATGGTATTTAAGATTGTATGAACTCAAATTAAATACTGAGGTATCCATTAAGTTATTTGTTAAATTAATTAATATAAAGCTTATTCAACTATTGGTATTGGTAGCAGTCTTAACCGTTTAAAGGTAATTATGTTGTTCCTCAACCACCAAGTAAATATATATTATATCAAAAGTTATCAAGTAAGTTATTTGTTTTTTTTTTTCTTTACATATATTTTCTTTTTACAAACTTACAAAATGCTTGAACATGGAAATATTACAAAGCAAATTTTATAACTCAAAGCCTATCGTGCCGTTGTAAAAATTACAGTTACGAAAAATTATGTTGAAAACAAAGGTGCAGAAGGTGTTAAAATTAAGTCTTCTTGAATCGTACTTCAGCAATTTCAACAACATTCAAACCAAACTAGAAAAGTTGGACGAAAATGAACAACACGCTGATGATCGTCAAATTTACGAAGACAGTTATTTTGGTATTAAAGCGAAATTATTAGAGCTTATCGATAATAAAAGAATCAAACAAGCAGTTCCACTAGATCCAATAACTTTTGATACCGGGCTTTTTTTTTTTTAATGCATTTCTCTGTCACATAAATGTGGACATTAAATTACACAGTCTTTCCTGTTCAGGCGTGGCTGTACATGTCGTAAGGGAAATAACTCCTACAACTGTTGTGGGATTCGAACCCACGTTCCCTCGGTATTTGCAGCGTATTTTATACGCTCTTACGCACTAGTCCATCGAGGCCCCGCATTTTTCTTTATTATCAAATTCAAACCATATCCAGAGTCTAGATTTTCCAAAATTTAATGGAGAAGTTACAGAGTGGCTTGGTTTCTGGAATGTATTTTCCAAGCTAATTCACGATGATGTTCAGAAACTACAAAATTCCAACATCTACGTAATTGCTTGATAAGGAAAGCAAAAAATGTTATTCGCAACATGGAGAATTTAGAAGGAAGCTACCAATCAGATATCAAGGTATTCAAACAAAGATATTTTAATAAATGTTCATTTTCCAATCTCAAATAAATTCCTTCTTGAACTATAAGTGACACCAAAGGTAATTATTACAAAATTTAAGTTTATTAACTGACAAATTAAAGGCACCTGTTCGTTCCTTATTATCTATCGGTGCAGAAAGTCAAATTGCTGATGGTCTATCAATTTATTTACTGTCATCGAAACTGGATGCCGCTTAAATGAGAACCATTTTTAGCAGAAAATTTCGAAAAGGATGAAAAAACTTCTACTATCAGAAAAATCTTTGTATCCAACATCGGAAATATTTACGGAATTTATTGACAAACGTTTTCGTACGAAACTCTGGAAAGTATTTCTACAAAGCAATTCTCAAAAAATCACTATACTAAACAAAACCAATCTTTTACTACTACGATAAAAAAAAAAATTCTTGCTCCTTTCGCCATCATCAATCGCAATATACTTTGTTCCATTGTTCTTCGTTTAAACACCTGTAGTTCGTTTTAATGAAGCAAAAAAACTAAACTTATTTTACGTCACACAGTGACAAACTGTAAAGGAAGAAAAAAAAAATTCTTTAATTGCAATGACAATCATCACACTCTTTTCTGCAGAAAGGAAAGGAATGTTAAATAAACCAACAACACTACTTAATCAAAACCATCAAAATTATAATTTATCTGTAATGTATTTAAAAACAGCACACAATTAAATTCGTACATCTCCATATAAATAATGGATTCATGTGGACGTTATATACCATGTAGAGCGATGCTGGATTCTGGATGCAAGCTTTCAATTAAATCTTCTCGAACTAGTATTTCAATTTCAGCTTTCAATTAAACCTTCTCGAACTAGTATTTCAATTTCAGGTATTGGAAATTGGCACTAAGGCAAAAAATGAAATACAAATCAAAATAAAATAAAGTATCAACCAATTTCTTACTGAAATCAAAGTACCTGTCACAAAAAATAACACAGATTATCAACCTAATCTCCACTTTGACATCAAAAAGATTCAAATTCCAGAAAATATTCTATTAGGCACTCCATTTTTTAATCAACTCAACAAAATTGATTTACTAATCGGAGCAAACCTATTTTAAAAGTTATTTTCTGTTGGACAAATAAAAAATGGAAATGATTCACCAACATTTCAAAAGATGATTTTTGGCTGGATCGATTGTTGCAATATTTTTCATATTTCAAACTTCTAATTTTGTGCTATTTCTGATGAAGAAGCAGATATCCCAGAGGAAAAACTTTATGAAGTTTTAACATTTTGGAACATAGAAAGTTCCTTGGAAGTAGTAAAGAACCAACTGAAGATATCACTTGTGAAGAGAACTTTGTAAAGAATTTCAGTCTCTCAGAATCTGGAAAAAAATTGTCAAATAACCTTTTCGTCACGAACGAAATCAACTTGGTAATTCCTTTTAAGTCGTCCTTAAACGTTTTCTAAATATGGAAAAAAAATTAAGCCGCGATAAGAAACTAAAAACAAAATACAAGAAATTTATAAAGGAATACTTAGAATTGGGCTGCATATTTGGGAATCCCGCCAGATCTCTTTATAACCAATATGGTAGGCATCACTTTTTTCTTCATGTTTTTTATATGATTGTCCCATTTCAAATTATCATCAATTGTTATTCCAAGATATTTTGCGTTATCTACTCTTTCAATTGTTGTATCTCTTATCTTAAGAGTAATATTTTAATATTTTTTTTTTTTTAGTTTTAAATAATAAATAATTGTTTTTTTAGCGTTTATGCAGAGTTCATTAAAATCAAGCCAATTGCATATTTTATTAAGATCCTAATTTAGTATGTTTTCTAGTTTTTTTACCGATTTAGCTTTTGCTATGATATTAGTATCATCTGCATATACATTATAGTTTGAAATAATATTACTCTTCGGTATATTCATAATATATAGGAGACATAACAAAGGTCCTAGGAGAGATCCGTTTTTATAGTAAGTTCACCACTTAAAACTTCGTTCACTTTAAGACACTGAGTTCGATTTGTTAAGTAACTTTTTAATAAAAGATTACAATTACCTCTTATACCCAGCTTTTCTAGGAAATTAACTAGTCCACTATGATTTACTACATCGAAAGCTTTTGTAAGATCGATAAATACTGCACCCTCAAAATACCCTTCATCAAATGCATCATAAATTTATTCCAACGTAGCTGTAATTGCGGATTCTGTACCACTATTTTCTAGGAAACCATATTGATTTGAATCAAAACCAACTGTTTTTGATAAAAATTTTTTATCCTTATATATATTAATTGCTTTTTCAAAAATTTTGGAAATTGAATTCAATATGGAAATTGGTCTATAATTTCCACATTCATTTTTTGAACCATTTTTATGAATCGGAACTATATAAGCTTTTTTTAATGAATCTGGAAATGTTGCTTCCATAAAGCATTTATTGATCAATTTTGCTAGTTGTTTGATGATGTTAACTAATTCTTGTAAATCCTTTACTGTTATTTTATCTAGTCCTGGAGCTGAATTTCTGTTTAACTTCATAGTCATTTTATAAATTTCTGTTTCTGCAACTGTGAATAAAACTAACGTTTGATAATTTTTTGTATGTTGAACAGAATTATTATCTACATTATCTTTTTTATTTCTTTAATAACGGATTCTCCTACTTCATTAAAATATGCATTTAACGTGTTTGCCGTTTCGTTTTCATCCTTTGTCTTTTCTCCGTTTATTTTTACCACACTAGTAATATGTTCAGAAATATTGACGTTAGAATTCTTTATAGTATTATTTAATACTTTCCACAGTTTTCTAGAGTTACTTCGGGATTCTCAATACTTCTCTCTATTGATATGGTTTATTTTTGCTTCCTTTATTAATTTTTCCACCTTTTTCTTGAATTGTTTATATTATACTCTTTTATCAGTATTCTCTGGATCTTTTTTATAGCTATCATATAGTGTTTTTCTAATTTTTAATTTTATTATTTCTAGTCCTAACTAACACTGAAGTTGTCCATAAAACTTTTGCTTCCTGTATTATCTTAATTAACTTATAAAATTCAAAAATATTTGTATTTCCTATTTTATTATTTACAATATGATACATCTGGTTATAATCAGTTTTACTTATAGTATGTTTTTTCATTGGAATTTTCATAATACTAACTGTTTTTAGTGATACTATTGCTAATATTTGTGATCAGATAGATTATTTTTTCTATTAAAAAAGTAATATTTTATTTATCGGTAAAGTTTGTTATAATGTGATGAATTAAGGTATTGTAGTGAACTGTGTTTCTGGTACTTTGTGTTGTGTTTGCTATACTATAACTAGATGTGGTTATCATATCTTTATACTTAATTACTCCATTAGAGTTATAGAACAGAATTGGTATCAGCAAAAAATATGTAGTTTCCTTTGTTTATTTTCCAAATAATCTATAAATATCTTGCTATTTTCCGCTGGGGCTTTGTAAAATGTACCAATCCTTAGGTTGAGAATTTAGAATTTCGATTACATTAAAATTATAATTTTCATCTTCTAATACTTTAGTAAAGCTTATATTATCTTTTTTTTGAAAACCGCCTTATAGTTTAGAATATTATAAGTCATCATTTCATTGCTGCATATCCATATTTCTGCAAGGATTACTATATCAATTGTTTTATATTCATTAATTACTGTTTCTAATTCAAATATCTTATTTCTCAAGCTGCATATATTTAGATACAAAATTTTTAAATTACCGATTTGCATATTATTTTTAGCATGAATTGTCATTACGGCCAACCAATCAAACAATTTTTGAAGGAATTCATGATTTTTTGAAAATATTCTCTGATTTTATTGTAGGTGTGTCTATATGCTGCTAGGTCTATTTGTACCTCTTTACTGGAGAGTCCTAAACTTTTATGATATTGGTAATATAATTCACACAGTTTCTAATTCTTCCTGTAATTCGTTGGTAATCCTTCCTGATTTATTAATACTTTGATATTTGTTTTCGTTCGTTTCGTTCAACAAATATCCTCTTGAAAAATTATAAATATAACCTTACATTATTATATATTCTATAATCTTGCAATCTTGATAATATAAGAACAACATTTTCAATAAAAACAAATTATAATATATTAATTTCAATAACAATAAACATTTTCCACTTCTTCGTTTAGCGGATATAGTGTTTCTCCTTTGTTCCAGTTGTGATATTTGGACACTACCTTTGTTACATTCGAATTGTCTCTAGCGCTAACGTTTTCTTTCATTAATTTCAACTATTTCTACCCGTACGATAGGATCGGGTATAATAAAATTACTCCTCCGTTTGTAACACCTCGAAATAAGCGAGCTAGATATACCTTCAAAGGTATGGATCGGATCAGAAAAAAATTCTAAGACTTTTGAGCCATGTCCGTCCGTCCGTCCGTCAGCACGCTAACTCAAAAACTAAGAAAGCTAGAATCTTGAAATTTACACAAAATATTCTGGGAGTAATTTGTAGGTTCCCTATTTTTTTTGGTTGAGTTTGGACCAAACCTTAGGGTAGCTCTCGAACACCTAACTTTTAGATCCCCACATTTTTTTTGAAATAGAGCTATGGAATTTTAACTGCTGATAGATGTCACAAAAATATTAATTTTATTTTTAATAACTTTTTTTTGTACCCCCACCCGTTACGGAGCTACAGCTCCCCAAAGGTTCAAAAAAGCTCTATATTTAAATTATTATAGTACAAGTTGTATTAGGTATATCTTCATTTTGGAAACGCCAAACGATTACTACTTTCATTAGCTTTAAAAGTATATATGCAATAAATATATATTTGTGGCATACGGTGTCTTAATTTACCGTTATGCGAAACTCAAATTTTGCAAAATCCTTTAACCCTTCTATCTTCTAAACGGTTTAATTTGGAAACTTGAAATTTCGACACAAGTTAGATCTTTGAAAATAAGTATGAGTCAATTCAGAAATTTTTTTTGTATCGCCCCCCGTTTAGGAGCTGTAAGGGGTCAAAAACTGAAAATTTTCTATTTTTAAACACCTGTAACTTGAACACCTGTTAAAATTTTTTTGAAGTAATACACAAAAATTAAAGCTTCAATATTATACTCTTATTTCTGTTAACAACTTTATTTAATAATATAGGGTTACTTTATAATTGACGAAAGAGTTACTTGATTTTTTCAAATTTTCTAACAAATTTCTTTAACTAATTTTTTTTGCATTTTGTTTTACTCGATGATTTGAAATTGTTGAGGATATAATGCGTAGTACAAAAAAATGTAAATAAATAAACAACATAACGGTTACTTGAAGAATTTTTATTTATATGATATTGATATATATACATACTTATATAATACCATGTTTATTTACATATCGTATATGTCACTAGTGAATGAATGATAAGAGTATATATGTATATTATATAGCACCGTATTTACATACATATATGTATTTTACTGTACTTATAAGAAATTATTCTGTCAATGGAATATTTAAATATAATATAATATAATATTTAAAATTATATTTATTATTTTGTACTAAGTAAATTTAATATACATTTACCGCTTAGTATTAAATGGTACTATAGAATATTTGAAAAAGTTTTGGATTGATAATCGTTATGTGGAAGGTTAAAATTTGCTTTTGAAGAATGTATAAACATATAGTTTGAATATATCTACAACCCACAGTTCTAGAAATTATAAAATTCACCCAAATTATTTTAAAATACTAAAATATTAAAAAAATAATATTGTAAGCAGAGTGACAGGCTGTGAACATACTAACGGTTCGTACGGGTATCTAAGAGTTGACAAAGGCAACTGTATTCTTCCTCGTTTTTTACTATCATTAATTGCATCTATTTTATTTTTACGAACATTGTTATTACCACTATTTTTAACATTACTATTATAATTATTATCATTATTATTATTACTATTATTAATTTCATCTCTATTATTACAAGATTCATTCCTACAGTTAATGTTTTTATTACCATTATTCCTAACATTATTATCCTTATTATAATTTTTATCAATAATGCTTTTATTTTTATTATTATTTCTAACTTTTGTATCATTCATTAAAATTCTATTTGTTTTGAACCAAAATTTAGCAATATGAGTAAAAATGCTAACGTGGGTTTTCTTATGAATTTACATATTTTAGAGTTCTTATTTTCATTTATAACACTAGTTGGATCATTATTGATTTCTTCATTAATATCTATCAAACTAACATTAATATAACTATCATTAATATTATTATTATTATTATTGTAATTTGACACCTTATTTTTTGTTTCATCTAAATTATTATTATGGTTAATTGCAGTGCTATAACTATTTGAATCATTATTTTTATTTTTATCACTAATATCATTACCATTATTAAAATTATCAGTATCATTACTTTTATTAACATTTTTTCTTATTAAATTTGAAACACTTTATACATATTTATTTGACATAAGGTCATCCACTTTTATGTACTTTAGTTGCTAGTAACCAATTGCTTTTTTTTTAAACTTATTTTATTGTGATATACAGGACATAATCTACTCAAAGTTTTGTGGTTAATATCTAAACGTAAATTAAATTTCTGATTATCTTTTATACAATTAATACATTTATTTATTTCTTCCTTCTTACATTTACTCGTTTTAAGTTACTTTAACTTTACAACGTTAAATCTTTACAACGTTAACTTTTAACTTTACAACGTTAAATCTTTACAACGTTAACGTTACACTTTTCATTGGTTGTACACTCAGTCGCTATATGGTTGAAACCTTTGCATTTGAAACACCTCGTACCATTTATGGCATCAAAAACTTTACACTTTTCCCATCCTACGCACAATTTTTCCGCTGCCAGTATTTTGGGGAAAGATTCCTTGTCTACCTCAATAATCACATTGTTCATTTCTTTATTATATTTGCTTATGGTATTTATTTTAATAATCTTCAGTTCGCTTAATTCCATAAATGAATTTTGTTTCCTAAGTTTCTCTATTATTTCCACTTCGTTCATTTTATTATTCATATGCACTATTTCAAATCTTGGCTTAATCTCGTTCGGTATTTTAATATCATAGCTTTCTTTCAAATTTTTCTCTAGCTCAACTTTAATTTTTTCCCTCTTTTCTTTAGTTTTGGTTTCAATCACAACTACTCCATTCCTTCTATTTTCTATATTTTCTATTTTTAAATTTTTTGGGTCGCCCTTGGTATTTAAATCTTTTTTGTTTGTTAATTTTTTTGTTTACTTTTCGGCTTAACAACTAATGGTAGTTGGTTTTTCATATTTATATTTGAAACACTTGGAGTATTTTTTATGATGTCAGCAAATGACAAGTTTTGATCTATATTTGAATTTTTTCCCATAATTAATTTGTGGCATATCTCATCATTTGTTTCCACTGCCTTTAAAAAAGTTTCATTCAATTTATTACTTTGTGATTTAAACACCTCAGTAATTTGTGCCATTGTTTACAATTCTTTTCTTTGCATTGAACTGATTTCTTCAAGTCGACTCTTAACTTGACTTGAATCGACTTGACTCTATTGCCGTAAGTAAACTTTTCATCTCATTTTAATTTTTTTCTAAAGCTGCTTTATATTCTTTCAAATATTCATTGTTTTTTACCATTGCCCTTTCCATATTTTGTACAATTAAGTCCATATTCTGGATATATTGGATACAATTTTGAGAGATGATAAAATGTATTGAAGCATTTGTGTACAGTATATTTATAATAGATGTAAATATAACTATCCACCCCCGAACATTTAAATCTTCATGATATATTTTTTTACAAACTACAGCACATTCTAATCCGGTTTCTGCCTTTATTTTTGTTTTGCACTTATAGTATGGCAAAAAGAAAAATGCTGGCTTAGTTAATTTTAATTCAATTAATATTATTCGTATTTTCAGTATTTTTAACCGTACAATAAAATACGTCTGAATTGTTAAACATTCAAACTCGTTTTTTTTTCAAACAATTACATTGTTTCAGATTATAGCCAAAAGGCCTATGGCTCTTGCGTTTATCTTCTCTGCAATGAAGCTCAAAATAAGATTTCCGTAAGATTATTATGTATTAAAATCATACATTTCACTATTTGTCTGTTTTTCTACAAAGGCCCTCTACATTGAACTTGTACCAAATCTTTCAACTAATTCATTTATATCAGCATTAAAGCTTTTTTTTTTCAGACGAGGAAAATTAATTAATATTTACTCTGATAACGCTACCAATTTATTCGGAAGTAAGAGTAGTAACTCTTAAAATTCCAACGGGTAAATACACAAGAGAAATTAACAGAATCTGTCCGATCAAAAAGAAGTTACTAAAAATCCTGTTAAAAGTATGTTCTGTCGGTATGGTATGGTAAATCTTCGACCAAGTAAACATAACCAAAGTTTTTGTCTTAAATATAAAAAATTATATAATTACATCTCATTTCGCAATACTCTTAGTTGTACTGAATTAACTGTTAAACAATTTGAATTATTTTACTTTCTGTAAAAAAACAAAAAAAAACAAAACAATATTAATTAAAACATATAGTGGCCTCGGTGGCCTAGTGGATAAGAGCGTATAAAATGCGCTGTAAACACCGAGGGAGTGTGGGTTCGAGTCTACACACGCCGTAAGAGTTATTCTCCCTTACGACATTTACAGCCACGCCTGAACAGGAAAGGCTGTGCAATTTATGTGGCAGAGAAATGCATTAAAAAAAAACATATGGTTGCATTTTGAAAAAGAAACAAAACAAGGTAGAATGTAAACCAACGGTTTTTAAAAGCGCACATTTCCAACACTCAATACAAAGTGTTTAGAAGTGTGACTTACGCAAAAATTTGAAAATTTCATGTAATAAGAAAAAATGTGAAAATAGGACATTTTTGAAATTTTGAGGGGCTATAAGTCCGGAATCCTATATAACTAAGAAAAGCCGTTAACACACGTAAAAATATATTATTAAACCTTTAATTTTCATGTCTTGCCGAAGAAAAATTTGTACAGGTGCCTAAGTTACAGGTGTCTAAAAATAGCAAATTTTCAATTTTTGAGGCGTAATAACTCTTAAAGAGGGGGTGTTACCAAAAAATTTTCTGAGGAAACTTATACTAATTCTAAAAGTTCTTTCTTGTCTCAAAATTTCAGGTTCCTATCTAAAGGGGTGCCGGAGTTATGAAAAAAGAAATTTCATGCAAAATGTGGTTTTCACATAACGGTAAATTTGAATAGTAAATTACAAAATATTACATAATTTTGATATTGTTTTATATAGATAATAAAATTTTCGATCTTCTGGCGGTTTTAGATTGCAAAATTATTACGCAGAGCCCGAGATATATACATCTGAAAATGGGGCTTTTTTGCAATTTTGAAGAGCGGCAACTTTGGAACCCTTTACAATTAAAATAAACCTTTAACACACGTAAAAATATATTATTGTAGCTTTAATTTTTATATCTTGCAGAAGTAAAATGTGTACAGGTTCCTAAGTTACAGGTGTTTAAAAATAGCAAATTTTCAATTTTTAAGCCCTAATAGCTCATAAACAGGGGGTGGTCCGAAAAAATTTTCTGAGCAAACTTATACTAATTCTAAAAGTTCTTTCTTGCCTCAAAATTTCAAGCTTCTATCTAGAAGCTTGCCGGAGTTATGAAAGTAGAAAACTCATGCAAAATTTGGTTTTCACATAACGGTAAATTTAAATACTAAATTTAAAAAAATTGTATAATTTTGATATTAATTTACAAAGATAAAAGAAATACCTGTCGAATGACGTTTTCAGATTGAAAAAATCTTAAGCAGAACATAAGATATATGCATTTAAAAATAGGGCTTTTTCAAAGTTTGAGGGGCTGTAGCACCGTAATGGGGGGGCTACATGAAAAAGTTGTTCCACAAAATTATTTTTTTTATGAGACCTACCTATGGTTAAAATTTTTTTTCTCTATCTTTAACGGTGTAGAAGTTTTGTAAACAGACGGACGGACGGACGGACGGACAGAGTGAAACTAATAAGCACATTTTTCAAAATTTTTTTGGAAATGTGCTAAAAAGAAAGGCTTCTTGGTAGCACTTAAAAAGGAAGAATATAATGCTTAGAAGAAGATTAAAGATTAATAAGTTGTAACTTTATAAAAAAATTGATTCAAGAAAAATAAGAAATACTAATAATTTATGATTTTATAAAAAGAAATACATATATTAAAATAAATAAATATTAAAAAATGTTTTAAAAATTGTATAAAATATGTTAAATAAAAATATTAAAAGCAATGACTTGTTGTCGTTCGGTTAAAATTATAGTGAAACTTGAATAATAAAAATTTAAATTACTAAAATTCTGAATTATTGCTATTGTTTTTTTTGAAATTAAAAATTATAGAATCTTACTCTATCTTAAAAAAAGCATTGAGATACAACAACCACATTTGAGTACTGCTCAATTATTTTATAACATGTTGTAATATAACTCAAATTAAAGGATTGCAAAAAGCTGTAATCAACAAAGCAATCAGGTGTATTTTAAAGTGTAATCGTTTTACATCAATAAAAATAATGCATGAAGCACTGATATGGCTCAATATAAAAAAAAGCTAGCGCTAAACACATTAGTAACAGTTTTCAAGATAGAAATGGGCAAATGTGCGCTTTATTTTAAAAATAAAGCAAATTTAGGAGACATGTGCAACCATGTAAACTAAGAAATACAAGAGACTGTAGAATAAAAAGGGGGAGATAAACAGCATCACAATTGTCACTGTTTTATAAAAGACTTCTATTATTCAACAACTTACCAGAGGAAGCCAAAAACGAAAATAATTTTAGAATATTTAAAAAAATAACTGCAGATTATGTTAGAAATAATAATATTAAATAATATGTAACTGAATTATGTCCTATCTAATATATAAAGAAGAAATTCTGTTTGTTGGTTTGTTTGGGCCGGATTCACGTAAAAACCATCAGCCGATTGCAACCAAATTTCGCAGGAACATTTCTACAACCCCGGAAGGAGTTATAGGCTATATCGCGTTTTGGTTCATTATCCCTTAGCGGCCCGAGAGCCTTTTAAAGCTTTTTTCGTTATCCTGCTTAAACGGTTTGACCGATTAAGTTGCAAATTTGTACAAATGTTCTTCTTAGCTTTAGGCGGGTACTTAAGAAATTTAGTTGCAATACATTAACCGGATTCGACCCGACGGGCTTCCAAAAAATTTTTTGTTTTCGATTTTTGTCCAATTTTGTATGGTGGTTTTATGATCTGAAAAAAGGCCTAGGACAAATTTTTATAAAGTTCCAGTAACCCGTTTGGGCACGAGAGCCGAACGAAGTTCATTAAATTTTTTTAATGTCGCGCTTAAGCGTTTGACCAATTCAGTTAAAAATTTACAAAAGTGTAATCTTTTTACCAAACAAAAGTGTATTCTTTATCACAGAAGCTCTCTTAGTTGATTTGATTACGATCTACTAACCTGTTCCGGCCACACAGCTCAATGAAGTTTTTTTAAATTCTTTGCTGTCGCTCGTAAACCGTTTGACCAATTGAGTTGAAAATTTACAAAAGTGCAGCTCTTTACCATAGAAGCTTACTAAGTCGATTTGGTTACGATCCATTAACCAGTTTTGGCATCAAGGCACAATTAAGTTTTTTAATTTATTTTTTATCGCGCTTAAACGGTTTGACGAATTGAGTTGAAAATTTAAAAAAGTGTAGCTCTTTACCACAGAAGCTTACTAAGTTGATTTGGTTACGATCCATTAACATGATCCGGCACCAGAGCTCAATGAAGTTTTTTGAATTTCTTTGTTGACGCTCTTAAACGGTTGTACCAATTGAGTTGAAATTTGCAAAAGTGTAACCCTTTACCACAGAAGCTTAGGAAGTTGATTTGCTTACGATTCATTAACCCGTTTCGGCCTCGAGCTCAATCTCAGTTTTGAAATTTCTTTGTTCTCGCGCTTAAACGGTTTGACTAATTGAGTTGAAAATTTACAAAAGTGTAGCTCATTACCGCAGAAGCTCACGAAGTTGATTTCGTTGTTGTGATACATTAACCCGTTTCAGCATCAGACCTCAGACCATGAAAATTCTCATTTTTTTGTTGTAGTACTTAAACGATTTGACCAACTGAAAATTTGCACAAGTATTGCACTCTAGCACAGAAGTTCATTAAGCCATTCCGGCACGATATACTGTCAAATAAACTTTTTGTTTCTAATTTGTGTCTAATTCGGCAGGATGAATTTATGGTTCTAAATAAAGCCTGTGACCAAATTTTTGTTAAAGTTCGTTAAACCATTTCCGCATGGAGTACCTATTAAAAATATTCTGCCTAATTTTTTGTGTTGTTATTATTATTAAAAAGATACTACCAACACTTTTTACTTTTGTCTATATTGTTTCTGATATTCTATAAAAAGCTTTCAATACAAATTTCTAATACATAATAGTAATTAAAATAACCTAATTAAGTATCTTTAGAATACTGTGTTTAATTTTTAACAACATAGCATTTTCGGCAGTTATTAAAAACAGAAATAATCTCCTCCATACGACAATTATCGTGTCATCATTCAGGAGTGCATTACTAACATGTGGTCTACCTACATAAGATGTATGTGTATAATAATATATTTCTCAAAAAATATAATTAAAATATGTACATACTATAATGTATAATGTACATATGTTTTAAAATACTATCTGAATAAACTGAATCAATTTAATTAGAAAACATATTCACATATTCACATTAGAAAAAATTACGTAAAAAAAATTTTGATTGATTTATAAAGGTAAAAAACAATCCTGTCTTTTTTATATTAAAAATATGTTGAACAGAACTTGAGAGTTATGCTGTTAGAAAGAAGTAAAATTTGAAAACCTGTAGGTGCTCCAACGGTGAGGGTACATAAAAATGTGGCATGGTTAATATTTAATTGCTCTTTATTAAACAGAGTACTGTGGGTTTAAAAAATTACATTTAAAAATCTATTTCACGATCAAACCTTTTGCTTTTTTATGAGCAAACCCTTTGAATTTTTACTAACAAACCTGTTGAATTATATAACATTGACATATTGTTAAATTACATATAGAATATATATATGTATGTATACTGTCAAATTTTTTAAAAGTTTTAGAAGTTTACGGACGGACAGAATGAAACCAATATCAAATTTTTCAAAATGTACTTAAAAGGATAATCCATAAAAACATGAAGTGACATTAATTAACAAAAAAATGTATTATATTATGGTCTTTTATAATAATGAAATGCGATTTTATGTTTCGGTATTAGCGAATAATGTACAGTGAAAACTCACTTCGGCGTAATATTGTATTCAATAGATTATTACTGATTCCTATAAAAATTTTCAATTTTTTGTATACGATTTGTGTCTAATTCTTCGCTCTGTTTATTCGATTAAATGAATTAAATGTAAAATAATTAAAATATTAACTACCAGCATCTGTAGTAATACGTGGATTATATTAATTAAATTATATTAACCCAAAATCAAAAGTTAATAATCTTTATTTCATAAGCCCAAAAAAATAGTCCGGGCAACGCCGGGTACTCCTACTCGTATTTTGATATCTATGAAAATTTAAATTTTATTTTATTTTAGTTATGTTTTGTTTGTTTCCTTTTACAATTTTATTTGGTTTCTTTTTTTTTTACAATCTTATTTGTTCCTTTTTTTAAACCTGTATGAAGTATGTTCAAGGGTATAATAAATTTACCATTACGTTTGTGACATCTTAAAGGAGTCGAGCTAGATATAGTGTCAAAGGTATGGATCGGCTCCGAATCGAATTCTGAGTCGATTAAGCCATGTACGTGCGTCCGTCCACACAATAACTCAAAAACTAAAGGAGCTAGGAGGCTAAACATTTTTTTATGTCACTTTTGCAAAATTGTTAGTTTTGCTATTTAAATCCAACATTTTCGGTCGTGGTCGGGTTCGAGTAGCTGTCATACAACTTCTTTCTTTATATAGAAATAACTCAGTATCTATTCAAGCTAAGTTTCCGAAATTTTGCAAATTATGATCAAGTTTTATGGCAACAACTTCGATAAAATTTGGTTCTGATGGTGCAACGGGTTCGGCTAGCTGCCATACAACTTCTCCGTTTAAATGAGAATAACCCAGTGTTTTTTGAAGCTAGGAATCTGAAATTTAGTAAAGAGGTGATGAGTTACATGCCAACAACTTTCGTAAAATTTGGTTCGGCTAAAGCAGCCGGTTCAGGCTTCTTGCACCTCTTGGAACTTAATGAAGCTAGGGGTCTGAAATCTTAGAAATGATGATCCAGTTTTATTGCAACAACTCCTGTAAAATTAGGTTCTGCTTGTGCAACAACTTCGGGTCTATTGAACAACTCAGAGTTTATTGAAGCTAGCTATCTGAAATTTAGTGTAAAAGTGTCGTGTTACATGCCAAAAACTTTTGTAAAATTTGATATGTCTAAAGCAGCCGGTTCAAGCTTTTTGCATTTCTTGGAACTTAATGAAGCTAGGCGCAATAGATTCTGGTAGCTGTCATACAACTCCACAATTTACATAAATATATCTCTGTAGTTAACGTCAATACTAAAAGATCTGAATGTTTTTAAAAGATGATCAGTTTTATATAAACAGGATATATTACTTTCATACGGGTATCCCAGAGTTGACACAGTCTACTCTACTGCACTCTTTCTCGTTTTTATTAATTTAACTTTAAAAAGATAATGTTAAATATAAACCATTTTTAATACTAATAATTAAATAAATATAATAAAATAATATTAAATTAATTCTTAAAACTTTGCAATGAGTGTTAAATAATTTACGTGTAAATGTTTTTCAATATTTTACTGATCTAGACTTTTTTTTTTACCATTTTAATTTAATATAATAATAAAATAATTTTTCAATAGAAAAAAAAAAAAAATAGTTTAAACAGTCTCATAATTGATAATAAGAGTTGGACCATCAAGATAATTTATCAGAGTTTGCAGAACCTTATTAACATCTTTACTATAATTTTAAAATTTTTTGCATTCTTTTCTTTTTAAGAAGAAGTTATATGGCAGCTACTCGAACCTCCCTCTATTTCGAGATAAAATGAAAATATGATAATATTTTTTAGTTTTATTGGCTAGGATCTTATTACTTGTAAGAAAAAGAGATTACCCACAAAACACTATACAATTAGCAATGAAATTACCAATAATAAATACTATGTCCAATACTTTTTTGGAAATCGAACTAAGTAAAATTCTATCAAAATAATATTTGTGGTTCTTAATTATTTTAATACATATTCCAAAACAATAAATTCATATTAGAAAAATTATAATTCATAAATACGTGACAGAACGAAGAAAAGATATGTTTATGTTTTATGAATAAGTTTTCCCATTTGCGAACACATTGCAAAAATTAGCTTGACTGTTAACACAAGATTTTTTGCAAATGAATTGGGTCCAATTATTCGTTAAATTTACTCAATTTTCTTAAAAATATTTATATTTTAAATATAAAATAAATAAACTTAAAAGCTAACGTTAATAATTCTTCTTCCATTAAACTAATAACATATTCCGCATAACATCAGATATATTAATAATACGCACTATTTTTCTATTTCCCTACTTTTTCTCGAAATATATTTGAACAAACTAAAAAAAAATCCACAAAAAAAGTCTAAGAATTATCCAAAGTTTACCAGTTATCGCGTTCGAAGCAATATCATATCTCACTAATATAAAAAAGTGTGAAGTGCTCTTTAATGGACTTTAATTAGTAAAAACCAAATACAGGTAGCTTTTTAGCACATTTCCAAAAAAATTTTGAAAAAATGTGCTTATTAGTTTCACTCTGTCCGTCCGTCCGTCCGTCCGTCCGTCCGTCTGTTTACAAAACTTCTACACCGTTAAAGATAGAGAAAAAAAATTTTAACCATAGGTAGGTCTCATAAAAAAAATAATTTTGTGGAACAACTTTTTCATGTAGCCCCCCCCATTACGGAGCTACAGCCCCTCGAACTTTGAAAAAGCCCTATTTTTAAATGCATATATCTTATGTTCTGCTTAAGATTTTTTCAATCTGAAAACGTCATTCGACAGGTATTTCTTTTATCTTTGTAAATTAATATCAAAATTATACAATTTTTTTAAATTTAGTATTTAAATTTACCGTTATGTGAAAACCAAATTTTGCATGATTTTTCTACTTTCATAACTCCGGCACGCTTCTAGATAGAAGCTTGAAATTTTGAGGCAAGAAAGAACTTTTAGAATTAGTATAAGTTTGCTCAGAAAATTTTTTCGGACCACCCCCTGTTTATGAGCTATTAGGGCTATTTTTAAACACCTGTAACTTAGGAACCTGTACACATTTTACTTCTGCAAGATATAGAAATTAAAGCTACAATAATATATTTTTACGTGTGTTAAAGGTTTATTTTAATTGTAAAGGGTTCCAAAGTTGCAGCTCTTCAAAATTGCGAAAAAGCCCCATTTTCAGATGTATATATCTCGGGCTGTGCGTAATAATTTTGCAATCTAAAACCGCCAGAAGATCGAAAATTTTATTATCTATATAAAACAATATCAAAATTATGTAATATTTTGTAATTTACTATTTAAATTTACCGTTATGTGAAAACCACATTTTGCATGAAATTTCTTTTTTCATAACTCCGGCACCCCTTTAGATAGGAACCTGAAATTTTGAGACAAGAAAGAACTTTTAGAATTAGTATAAGTTTTTTGCTAGCACCCCCTCTTTAAGAGTTATTACGCCTCAAAAATTGAAAATTTGCTATTTTTAGACACCTGTAACTTAGGCACCTGTACAAATTTTTCTTCGACAAGACATGAAAATTAAAGGTTTAATAATATATTTTTACGTGTGTTAACGGCTTTTCTTAGTTATATAGGATTCCGGACTTATAGCCCCTCAAAATTTCAAAAATGTCCTATTTTCACATTTTTTCTTATTACATGAAATTTTCAAATTTTTGTGTAAGTCACACTCTAAACAGTTTGTATTGAGTTTCGGAAATGTGCGCTTTTAAAAACCGTTGGTTTACATTCTACCTTGTTTTTAGATAGATATCCAAAAGAACAAAGCTTCTATAAATAAGTAGAAGTTCTATGTATCTCCCACTCTTAAAAACTGAAAATCTTTTGAAGATTCGAAAATATTAACTAACTTTCTAACGAATACTTAACGAAAATAAATAAGTTGACTTACATTGACATAATTAAATAAATAAGAACGCAACAATCCTAAAATAACTTTACTATATTCAGAAAGAAAATCAGACCAGATTTGGTTGAAAATAACAATACTATAACACAAATAAAACGGAAATGCATAAAATTTTAGTGTAAACAAATCCCGTGCTTCTATAAACCTCGTTTTTTAGAATCTCGCGTGTCTTAAAATTTCGTAATGCGTTTTCGCCATACAAGAAACCAGTCTTTCCGTTAAAAAAAAATGTCGAATATAGTTTTTATAAAAGTATATTTTAGAGCTAGTTACAAAATCTAGGCTTTTATCAATAACGAAATCTGTATTTAATAAGTATATTGAGGAAGATTTTAAAATTGAATACAAAATTAAGGTTTCAATAATTTGTTTAAAAGGTGTTTAACGAGCTAGGCTATTGAAATTAACACAAAATATTTTTGAATCAATTTGTAGGTTCCCTATTTTTTTTTGGTTCAGTTCCGACCAAAACTTCGGGTAGCTCTCGGACAACTAAGTTTTTGATCTCCACATTTTTCATACAAATTTTTCAAAAGTTCTACATCGGCCTTGCAATTTTAATTACGGACAGATATCCTAAAAAAATTAATTTTATGGAAGAACTTTTTTCTGTAGCCCTACCGTTATGAAGCTACAGGCGTCACAAGTTCGAAAAAGCTCTATATTTAAATTGATATGACACAAGTTAGTATCTTCAACACCAAACTATAGCTGTAGTTATGACCTTTGCAAATATGTTTATAATAAATATATACTTATGCCACATGGTGTCTTAATTTACCGTTATTCGAAACTGAATTATTGCTAAATTCTTTAACCCTTCTATCTTGTAAACGGTTTAAGGTAGAAACTTGAAATTTTGACAAGTTAGATCTTTGAAAATAACTATGAGTCATTTTAGAAAATATTTTTGTATTGCAGCCCGTTTAGAAGCTGTAAGGGGTCGAAAACTGAAAATTCCCTATTTTTAAACACCAGGAATTGAACACCTATTCAAATTTTTCTGAAATAATACATAAATATTAAAGCTCCAGCATAATACTTTTATTTGGTATATACATATGTGTATGTTTGTATATAGAGCGTATTTATACGTGTTTTATTGTAGTTATAAGAAATTATTCTATGAAAGAAATATTGCAATGTATGGCGTAAAAATATAGTATGTATATATTATGTATGAATGCATATGTATATTAATACATATTTGATATTTTGTAGTAAGGTTAGTATAAATTAATACATGTGTGTAAATTTTCCGCTTAGTAACAAATGGTAATAGCATATTTGGAAAAGTTTTAAATTGATAATCGTTAGGTGGAAAGTTAAAACCTGCTTTTGAAGAATGTTTAAACATATAGGTAGTTTGAATATACAAACATACATATGTACGAACCATAGTTCTAGAAATTATAAACTTCAACAAAATTATTTTAAAATACCGAAAAATTAAAAATATAATATTATAAGCAGTGTGACAGACTATGAACATACTAACGGGTTCGTAGGGGTATCTAATAATACCGCTAATAATAAAATTAAGATTAATGACCATTAAGATTAAATTTTTGTTGTCTTTTTAAATTTTTTATTTATATTCCATTGTGATACTTAAGGATTAATGTGATGGAAGTATTAAATCATTAATTTTAATAAATAAATTAAAATACTAATTTTGTTTTAAAAAAATCTTGCTTTAAAGCTAAAAGTAAAACTAATTGTTATATGTTAATTTGTATATACCACAATTGTTTATAACGTTTCAAAAATAAATAATATAGTCAGTTTATGTATAGTAATAAATGTCATTTTAAGTTTACTAGGAAAATTTTTTGTGTTTTTTGTGTTTAACAAGAAAATAAAATTTTAAAAATTGTTACATACACAGTTGTTTAATAACTTTAAGAGGCCCTAACTCCCTCAAATTTTGGACCTAAAGATGTAAAGATTTTGTAATTTACCTTTATTCAAAATTTCAAAAACATTCACCATTTCGTTTTTATGATATTTAAATTTTAACTTAAAACTAAAATATTCAAAAGTTACATTTTGCTAAATACAACATTAATTTATCAACGCGACGCAATACAAAAATTTAAAAAATAGAATTACAAAAAAAAAATATATATAAAATCCCAAACATTTTTGAAGGTTAAATGTAACTAAATAAATAATTTATTAAACTTTTAATTCTTTAGGTTGTTAAATCTTCTTAGAATATTGTTAATTATTAATTTTAAAACTAATAAAATTATTTATTAAATTAAATTATAAGACCATACAACTTTTTGATCAAAATCTGAAGAAATAGAGAAACAAATAATATTTTGATACAAATACAAATACAAAAAATCTGAAGAAATAGAGAAAAAAGCAATCCTAGTATTCATAAGATGTTGTAAAATAAAATGATCAGTATAATATATGTAGTAACAAATTTAACATATTATAACATATCAAAAGGAAATATGGTATATTAACTATAATAGGTCCTCGTATTCTAATAGTTCTGCATGTAAAATACTTTAGGAAATTATAATTTTTTTAATTTAAAAGAAATAGTACTATATTTTCTTTGTTTTATTTCCTTTCTTTTGAAGCTGTGAAATAGAGCAATACTGATACATTTTTTTAATTATCACCTTTAATTTTAAATAGCTAATTTTAAAATAGTGAAAAAAAATAACCTTAATAGCGATCTGCGCAAAGTCCCACGTTCAATGTTCATTCGGATTAAATCTTGACTTGATTTTCTTATTTGTAAATCATTTGTATCGCACTTTTTTCAAAATTTTTATTGGAAATCTCATGAAATAATTTATCAGAACTTGCAGCACCTTATCAACATCTTTACTATAATTTTAAAATTTAAGTTAAATGTTAATCTAGTTGTATAATAAAGTAACATATTGGCTATTCTTAAATGAATTTATGTCCAAGAATACGTGGTAGATAGTGTAAAATATTCAAGTTGGGTTTTTCCAGATATAAAGCATCAGATTGAATTGATCATGTCATCGTGCTCTTAAATTATAATATATAAAAGATATTAAACAATTGCATCAGTTGTTTTATTTCTGTTAAATATTACACAACTAGCGTTGAATTACAAACAGTAACCAAATCCTGATTTGTAATAGAGTTATGGCCTTCATTGATTTTAAGAATGGTAAACAAAACACCAATGACCCACACCCAAAAGGAAAAGGGTTAATAAATTTGTTATTATCATTTATGGGAATAATAAATTAAAATATATATTCTATCTATCAAAACACCATTTCGTTTTAGACCTAAGAAATTAGAGTTTTACTATTTTGAAAGTTTAGAATTTCGGAAATAATTTTTCTTATAAAAATCAGTTTTTAGAAATTGTGAAAATATTTAATTATTTAGGAATAATTATTGTTATGATTCAAATAGGATTTATCACACCGACAAAATAATGCAAGCTAGACATATAGTTTATAATTGTATCTATATAACAACTCTAGTCAACTCTATCTGCCTTAATTAAGAATTGAGATATATTAGCTAAATTTTGAAATTTCAGATATCTAGTTTCAATAGGTACTACGTTATATTCATATAAAAAAAGAAGTTGTATAGCAGTACCTGAACCTGTTACACTAAATGCTCCACATTTTATGGACGTTCTTGAAATATATGAAAATATAATAATATTCTTTAT
Source organism: Poecilobothrus nobilitatus (assembly GCA_947095535.1). Lineage (NCBI taxonomy): Eukaryota > Metazoa > Arthropoda > Insecta > Diptera > Dolichopodidae > Poecilobothrus > Poecilobothrus nobilitatus. Next base: position 156,611,784 of record OX352772.1, on the reverse strand, counting down.
TTTTATTGGCTAGGATCTTATTACTAGTAAGAAAAAGAGATTACCCACAAAACACTATACAATTAGCAATGAAATTGCCAATAATAAATACTATGTTCAATACTTTTTTGGAAATCGAACTAAGTAAAATTCTATCAAAATAATATTTGTGGTTCTTAATTATTTTAATACATATTCCAAAAAAATAAATACATATTGAAAAAATTATAATTCATAAATCTCACTCCATTACCAATTGCTTACAGTCCCACTCCCAATTCAATGTTTCCGTATCCATTTCCTATCCCTACTCCCTAGCTAATATGCTGCGTTCGCAGGTAAGGGTTTCATCTCATTATATTGGTTAAAGGGGGAGGTGGGTTTAGTCAGTAAGAATCTGACACTACAAAGGGGGACATTCTTGGTGTCTTTGGAAAATTCGCACCTCCCTTAGGAAAAAAAAAAATACGTGACAGAACGAAGAAAAAATATGTTTATGTTTTATGAATAAGTTTTCCCATTTGCGAACACATTGCAAAAATTAGCTTGACTGTTAACACAAGATTTTTTACAAATGAATTGGGTCCAATTCTTCGTTAAATTTACTCAATTTTCTTAAAAATATTTATATTTTAAATATAAAATAAATAAACTTAAAAGCTAGCGTTAATAATTCTGCTTCCATTAAACTAATAAAATATTCCGCACGACAGTTATATTAATAATACGCACTATTTTTCTATTTCTCTACTTTTTCTCGAAATATACTTGAACAAACTAAAAAGAGATCTACAAAAAAAAGTCTAAGAATTATCCAAAGTTAGTTATCGCGTTCGAAGCAATCTTATCTCACTAATATAAAAAAGTGTGAAGTGCTCTTTAATGGATTTTAATTAGTGAAAAACCAATTACAGGTAGCTTTTTTAGATAGATATCCAAAAGAACAAAGCTTCTATAAATAAGTAGAAGTTCTATATATCTCCCACTCTTAAAAACTGGAAATCGAAGAATTAATTGGGTATTGAATCTATATATTGAATTCATATAGCTTATTAAAAGTCTGTAACGACCTTTTGAAGATTCGAAAATATTAACTAACTTTCTAATGAATACTTGACAAAAATAAACAACTTGACTTACATTGACATAATTAAATAAATAAGAACGCAACACTCCTAAAATAACTACTATCTACGCAACACTCCTAAAATAACTACTAAATAATTACTATCTTCAGAAAGAAAATCAGACCAAATTTGGTTGAAAATAACAATACTATAACACAACTAAAATGGAAATTTTGTAAAACACATCCCGTGCTTCTATAAACCTCGTTTTCTAAAAAAAAAAAAAAGAGGTTTTTTTTAAAAGTATATCTTAGAGCTAGTTACAAAATCAGCTTTTATCAATAAGGAAAACTGTATTTAAAAAGTATATTAAGGAAGATTTTAAAATTGAATACAAAATTAAGGTTTCAATAATTTGTTTAAAAGGTGTTTAACTGCAGCTATTTTAAAAGCCTTGTTGTTGAAATATGCACGTAAAAAAATTATTCGGAAAGATTTCATGGTAGATTACAAAATTAGGGTTTCAATAATTTGTTTAGCGTTTGGCGGTGGCAGGCCACACCATATTAAATATCTTGTTGTTGTAATATATGTGTAAAATAAATAATTAAGAAGGATCTTAGAGTTAGTGAAAATTATGGTTCCAAAAGCTAGTTCAGCGGTGGTTTGGGGGAGGCCACCCCCACTATTTTAAATGCGTTGTTATTAAAATATGTATGTGAAAAGAAATAATCAAGGGGGATTATATAGTTAGTTATAAAATTAGGGCTTAATGATTTGTATAGGGGGGTTTGGGGTCGACAACCCCCTTTGTAATATATATCGACAACCCCCTGTACAAGTAATATATGTCGACAGCTCCCTTGTTGTTGTAATGTATATGTAAAATAAATAACTAGGAGGTATTTTAGAGTTAAAAAAAGAGAATTAGAATTAAAATTTTATCAAACTTCATCTCTTTAAAAATATTTTTGACTTTATTTCTTTTTTAAAATAAAATAAATCCAATACAAAAAGTTCATGATTTTGGCTATATTTCAAATCTGAAGTTAAAATAAAATCAAAAATGTGCATTATGGCATTTTCATATAACCTTTAATTAATGAAAAAAATTATTCGGTTTTAAAACACGAAATTTTGAGACACGAGATTTTAAAATGTGAGATTTTAAAACTCGGACTTTGAAACGCGAGATTTACACATCCGTATAAATTTTGTTTCAAAGTTTTGATTTTTGAAAGTTTCCCAATCGTCGCCTTGATAAATTAATGTTGTATGTGAACATTTTGAACATATACCCATTCTTAGGTATTTGAAATTCTTTTTCGTTTGCTGTAATCAGTTTTAGTCTATTTGACTAAACTGACTTAACGACTTCCCACGAACAGGAAATTGCTATGAAAAAGTGTTCTCTGTATTTCTTAATAAATCATTGTAGTATGTGTATCTTGTTGACACATAGTTACTACAATTGCTTATTTTTTTAAATACACCAATGTAGTAGTTTTCTCTGCTTTTGTATGAGTTTTGACATATGCGACAATTTGTTTATTTTTCAACTCGGTTGGTTGGCATACTCGGTTGGTTTGAAACATGTGCTCAGGTAAGATGTCATCGGCGTCGTCTGTTTTGCCAAAGGAAATTTCAAAATAAATAATTTCACAAATTATTTTCGTCCAGGTACTAATATTTATTAGCAATTATTTAAATTTTTTTTAGAATGTTCAATGAAAATATATTGAATCAAGCGTTGATGACTTTTCACCATGAGTTTCCAGATTCAACTTTTAGTACGCATGAATGTTAGGAAAATGTTGTTCAGATTTTACGTCTTAATTAAAACACAAATACTGAAGACAGTACTAGTGAAAGTTCAGAAAATTTATTGCGACAATCAGCATCAAACTTCAGCAGTTGTAAGTAAAATATTTTATTTATATAATATTATAATATAGAAATACAAACACAATACATTATATTTTTGCATAGAATTTTATTGAATGCACTTGCTTTAAACTTTAAATTAAAAATTAAAATAATTAAAAATACACATTGATTTTGCTCTTTGATTTCTTAAATTAATTCTTAATAAAATCACAAAAATTATAATTAAAATAATATAACATATTTGAAAATACTCTTTCTGTAATGTATTTTAATTGTTTTTATTGTTTTGCAAAGATTTTGCAAAATTGGAAAAAAGAACAACTTTAAATTGTTATTTTGTCAGAAATAAATTCATTTAATTTATTTTATTAATTATTTTTTTAGTATGCATTCAGAATTTTACTGCGCACAGAGCTTTGAAAGCAAAACGTTAGGGAACGACTTCTCAAGCAAGTACATGTTTATACTGTTCGAAACGGAATTGAGAGACCTGGAAAAAATCGGTCACCCTTATTAATCAACGCGTTTTTATTTAACAACTTTTGGAATCTAAGCTCAAATGGAAGAAAACTCTTTTTACAGTAATTTCATCAAACTGACTGAAGTGGAACGACGAAAGGTTACTGCAAACAAAACAACAGAACTAAAAAAGAAAATTTGAAAGCCGGAAAAAGAAAATTTCGACTGTGTTAAAAGTATTTAAATACCGTTGGATGGGTTAAAATCAAACATTGAAAAAAGAGGTAGGAAAGGAATATCTTAATCAAGAATAGAAGAAATTATACTCGTAATACATATGAACAGCTTCCCTACTGTAGAAAGTCATTATTGTAGATCAAACACTATAAAAAAAATTTTAAAAGCTCATTTAAACGGCAAAAAAATACACTCATTATACATATCAAAAGTCACATAATGGGTTTGCATACATACTTACAGAAATATTTTCAACAATAATTTTAATTTATCTTTTCATTACCCAAAGAAAGATAAATGTAATAAGTGTATTTTATATGAGTACAGTAAAAGAATTAAATGAATATAATAAACACGTAGAACAAAAAAGCTTTACTAAAGGAGAACGTGACATTGATCGTAAAAATATTGATGCGGGCAGAGTAATACTTTGTTAGATTTACGTAACCAACAAATGCCAACATTGCTTTTGAAATTTTAACACAATGATACATCAATATAACAAATAATTCAAAAATTTTCAGAGCCAGGACATTCTTCCATCCGAGGAGTAGATTCTGTACATAGTGTAATAGAAAAATATTTACGAAATGACCTAGCCCAGTTTCTTTAGGTTCGATTACTTATAAATATGAATTTTGAAAATACAAAATTGAGAATCTGTCAAATGCAGGAATGTGATTTTAAAAATTAATGCAGAAAATCTGCTAAGTTTTATCTTCAAAAAGTTGCTTTTACCAAAATTAAATAAAATCAATATGATAAAAACTTCTTTCTCTTAAATACAAACTCTTACGAGTACCTCGTTTAAAGAGAAATTTTTTTAAAGTAATAAACATTAAAATGCAGAAATCGTTTCGTTAAATTTCCACCAAATTATATTTTGAAAAAAGAGCTGTTAGCAATTCCACGACTTAAATTAGATACAAGTAAACTAAAGGATTTAAAAGCTGGATTTCCTATTTGGTATCTAATGAGGATAAAGATTTTTATAAGGCCGTAGATACTTTAAAGATTAAATCTAAGACTGAAAACTAAAATCTAAGTATCTAATATTGCTAATAATAATAAGTATTAATTTTTAATTTTGTTAATGGTTAATAACTTTGTTAATGGTAATTTTTTGTTATTATACCCGTACGATAAGTATCGGGTATACTAAAATTACAACTCCGTTTGTAACACCTCGAAATAAGCAAGCTAGATATACCTTCAAAGGTATGGATCGGATCAGAAACAAATTCTGTGTCTATTAAGCTTTGTCTGTCCGTCAGCACGCTAACTCAAAAACTAAGAAAGCTAGAGTATTGAAATTAACACAAATATTTTTGAATCAATTTGTAAGTTCCCTATTTTTTTTTGGTTGAAATCCGACCAAAACTTCGGGTAGCTCTCGGACAACTAAGTTTTTGATCTCCACATTTTTCATACAAATTTTTTGAAAGGTAGAACCTCGTTTGAAGTAGAGCCATGCAATTTTAATTACGAACAGATATCCTAAAAAAATTAATTTTATGGAAGAACTTTTTTCTGTAGCCCCTTCCGTTACGGAGCTACAAGCGTCTCAAATTAGAAAAAGCTCTATATTTAAATTGTTATGACATAAGTTCTGTAAAGTAATATCTTCAATGCCAAACGATAGTTGCAGTTATGACTTTTACAAATATGTATATAATAAATATATACTTATGCCATATGGTGTCTTAATTTACCGATATAGGAAATTGAATTATTGCAAAATTCTTTAACCATTCTATCTTGTAAACGGTTTAAGTTAGAAACTTGAAATTTTGACAAGTTAGATCTTTGAAAATAACTATGAGTCATTTTAGAAAATATTTTTATATCGCAGCCCGTTTAGAAGCAGTAAGGGGTCGAAAACTGAAAATTCCCTATTTTTAAACACCAGGAATTGAACACCTATTCAAATTTTTCTGAAGTAATACATAAATATTAAAGCTCCAGCATTATACTTTTATTTGGTATATACATATGTGTATGTTTGTATATAGAGCGTATTTATACGTGTTTTATTGTAGTTATAAGAAATTATTCTATGAAAGAAATATTGCAATGTATGGCGTAAAAATATAGTATGTATATATTATGTATGAATGCATAATATGTATATTAATACATATTTGGTATTTTGTAGTAAGTTTAGTATAAATTAATATATGTACATTATATGTACATTTGCCGCTTAGTAACAAATGGTAATAGCATATTTGGAAAAGTTTTAAATTGATAATCGTTAGGTGGAAAGTTAAAACCTGCTTTTGAAGAATGTTTAAACATATAGATAGTTTGAATATACAAACATACATATGTACGAACCATAGTTCTAGAAATTATAAACTTCAACCAAATTATTTTAAAATACCGAAAAATTAAAAATATAATATTATAAGCAGAGTGACAGACTATGAACATACTAAAGGGTTCGTAGGGGTATCTAATAATACCGTTAATAATAAAATTAAGATTAATGACCATTAAGATTAAATTTTTGTTGTCTTTTTAAATTTTTTATTTATATTCCATTGTGATACTTAAGGATTAATGTGATGGAAGTATTAAATCATTAATATTAATAAATAAATTAAAATACTAATTTTGTTTTAAAAAAATCTTGCTTTAAAGCTAAAAGTAAAACTAATTGTTATATTATGTTAATTTGTATATACCACAATTGTTTAACGTTTCAAAAATAAATAATATAGTCAGTTTATGTATAGTAATAAATGTCATTTTCAGTTTACTAGGAAAATTTTTTGTGTTTTTTGTGTTTAACAAGAAAATAAAATTTTAAAAATTGTTACATACACAGTTTTTTAATAACTTTAAGAGGCCCTAACTCCCTCAAATTTTGGACCTAAAGATGTAAAGATTTTGTACTCCAATTAAATTTACCTTTATTCAAAATTTCAAAAACATTCACCATTTCGTTTTTATGATATTTAAATTTTAACTTAAAACTAAAATATTCAAAAGTTACATTTTGCTAAATACAACATTAATTTATCAAGCGCGACGCAATACAAAAATTTAAAAAATAGAATTACAAAAAAAAAATATATATAAAATCCCAAACATTTTTGAAGGTTAAATGTAACTAAATAAATAATTTATTAAGCTTTTAATTCTTTAGGTTGTTAAATCTTCTTAGAATATTGTTAATTATTAATTTTAAAACTAATAAAATTATTTATTAAATTAAATTATAAGACCATACAACTTTTTGATCATTTTCAAACATTTTAATCATTGAGATTTTGAAAATTATATTCTTATACAGAAGAAATTACTTTTATACAAAAAATCTGAAGAAATAGAGAAAAAAGCAATCCTAGTATTCATAAGATGTTGTAAAATAAAATGATCAGTATAATATATGTAGTAAGAAATTTAACATATTATAACATATCAAAAGGAAATGTGGTATATTAGCTATAATATGTCCTCGTATTCTAATAGTTCTGCATGTAAAATACTTTAGGAAATTATAATTTTTTTAATTTAAAAGAAATAGTACTATATTTTCTTTGTTTTATTTCCTTTCTTTTGAAGCTGTGAAATAGAGCAATACTGATACATTTTTTTAATTATCACCTTTAATTTTAAATAGCTAATTTTAAAATAGTAAAAAAAAATAACCTTAATAGCGATCTGCGCAAAGTCCCACGTTCAATGTTCATTCGGATTAAATCTTGACTTGATTTTCCTATTTGTAAATCATTTGTATCACTTTTTTCAAAATTTTTATTGGAAATCTCTTGTTTTAATTTTTCTGGAAATAACTGTCTTACAGCTGAATTAGGTTTATTAACATTGTTAAATAAACGTGAATGTTTTCTTATTGGGATGAGCTCATTTATAAGATCGTTTTCTTCTTGAGGACAAGTATTTTTTGAATCCAAATTAGCATTAATTTTATTTTGTGTAGAAAATCGTACTGATCTTTTAAAGTTTTCTTCAATTTTTTCTTTCTCGTTTTTTTCAGCATCCTTTAAAAAAGGTAAATCTATTAGAGTTTTTTTAAAACAAAAAATTTTTGTTTTTAACTGTTATTGTATTGTAATAAAAATAATAAAAATAAATTTTTTATACTTACTTCTCTGATTTCATTAGCATTCTTTAATTTTCCTCCTTTCAATATTCCGTTTATATTTGAATTATCTAAAACAGATTCGTTTTTTCCGGAATCATTACTTCTTACTTTAGGTTTCTTTTTTAAGTCCAGATTTTCTGTTAAAGAATCTTTTTAAAACAAAGCTGTTTAATTTTATTCCTTTCTAAAAATAAAAATATATTTTGTTACCTTTAGAATCAGTTTCTATTTTATATTTTGGATGTTCTTCTCCTGCTATAATTTCTTTTTGAGTAATTTTTTCTTTAGAAGATTTATCATCAATTGGCAATAACGAAACGGGAGGTACTCCTTGAATATTATAGATTTACATTCTTTTATGCAAACATAATGTTATTATAATATTAAATTAAAAATATTCTACATTTAATTATTTAAATATTAACCTGTTTTCTATCTTTAATTTTCTTTAAATATTTGTTAACAGAAATATGATTTTAAATGTTGGCTTTTTAAATATTTTTTAAACCTTAATTCTAATACCCTACTTAAGACAAGGTTGTAATATACTTCATTGAAATTTTCAGAAGCAGTTGTTTGTAAAATTTAGAAAATTTAATTTACAACTAAATAATGACATGACTATGTAAAAGAATTATTTTAAAGTAAAAGCTAATTAAAAAAAAATGTATACAAGCAATTTGTAAAAAAACGCGAATGATTTATGATTGAAAAATAGTACCTAAACTGTTATTGATATGGTATCAAAATGATATTTGAAGTTTTTATAAAATTACCTATGTTATCTACACTATGCCTCAGAAATAAATTCGTAATAATAAAAAATAATGTTTATTATTATAATTAACTTAACTTCAATTTTGAAAAAACACTCTAAATTTATTTTAATCTACTCTCCCTTTAAATAATTAATTTTAATGTAAAATTTAAAGTAAGTTTTAATGTAATAAAATAAAATGATTGTCTGTAAATAAATTCAAATTATCTCATATAATGATTGAGTGATAAATTAATAATGAATAGCAATATTTATTATTCTTAATATTCTTCTACAATTTTCTATAAAGTATTGGTTTGCAACATTGATTATTTTAATTTTTCCTAATTATGTTATTTAATATTAGTATTAGAATTAATAACACTGATCATAGTAGTTTATGGTGCAGAAACAACAAACTCGAACTAAATGTTAGCAAATGCCTAATTATGAGCTTTTCAAGATTACGAGCTAACTCAACAATCAATTATGATTACCCCCTCAACGATCAACCCATTAAAAGAACATATCGTACTTCTGATTTAGGATTTGATCCTTGATAGTAGTTTAGATTTCAAGAATCACTACAACTCCATAATAAATAAAGCTAACTCAACTCTTAGATTAATTATGCGTTGGTCAAAAGAGTTTTCTGATCCCCATATCACTAAGCAACTGCTCATTACTTATGTAAGGCTTATACTTGAATAGTGAAGCCAAGTATGGTCTCCATATCGTGATACAGACATTTCACGTATTGAATCAGTCCAAAAAATATTTCTTCGTTTCGTTTTACGCAACCCTACTTAGGCAGATCCTATACGTCTTCCTCCACATGAAACTATACTTTCTTTAATTAAATTGAACTCCCTCCCCTCCAGATTGTTCGCGGGGATATCAACTCCCCTTCTATTCGAGAACAAATGAGGTATAGAAAAAATCTGAATAATTTGAGATTGGTCTAGCTTTTAAATCGGTCACACCATTCTACAGACTACGGCAAATTTGAGCCTATTTCGCGTATGTTAAGAAAGACCAACTCAAGGTCTGATCTCTTCGATATTAGCGTTAACAAATTAACACTTAGAGCCAAACTTTACGCGAGCATGGTAAATTCTCGTAATATGCATGATTAGTCTGTCATTTGCAATCTAACTTGCATGTTATTTTCTTTTTTCTTATTTTTTTTTGCAATGCTACTGTTTTTTTGTTTTTTTATTACTATTAATATCATTACTAACAATAATTAGTAGTTTCTAAAATTTTCTGAAATTTTTTTTTTTAAAATACTTTTATTTTTATTGAACTTCGTTTTTAAAACCGAAAAAGTCAAGTGGAAATTTTTAAATATCGTTTTAAGTAAGTACTTATTTTGCGTTTGGTGTAATCAACGCTTTAAGTTTTTACATATGTAAAGGGTGTTCAAAATTAAAGTATCATTTTAATTTAAATAAAAAAAGACTTTTTTTTTGAAATATTAAATATATTTTTATTTTAATTTATTACAAATAGGTTCCGGTTAATAATGAAAAATTATGTCGGCCAAGTGGCCCGCTCTACTACTTCGGCAGGCTTCCAATCTTTTACCAAAATTCTGAATCACGTTGTTCAATAAACTGTTCTCAATGGTTGAAATCTGCTCGATAATGTTGTTTTTAAGCTCTTGAATTGTTGTGGGATTATTGCTGTACACTTTCGATTTCACAAAACCCCACAAAAAAAAATCCAATGGTGTCAAATCGCACGATCTTGGTGGCCACATCACTCCTCCTCTACGAGAAATAATGCGATCTTCGAACTTTTCCTTCAAAAGATCCATTGTTTCTCTTGCTGTGTGACAAGTGGCACCGTTCCGTTGAAACCACATATTCTCTATGTCCAAATCATCAATTTCCCGCCACAAAAAGCTTCGGATCATCTCCCTGTAGCGATTTCCATTGACCGTAATTGCATTTCCATTTGTGTTTTCAAAAAAATATGGTCCGATGATTCCTCCTGACCACAAACCACACCAAACCATAACTTTTTGTGGATGTACTGGTTGCTCTAAAATAACCCTTGGATTCTCTTCACCCCAAATGCGGCAATTCTGTTTATTGACGTAGCCATTAAGCTGGAAATGAGCTTCGTCGGTGAAGATTATTTTGTTAAAAAAATTCTCATTTTCTTCTTGTTTTTCGATTGCCTAAGAAACGAACTGCCGACGTAATGCATGGTCAGTTGGGTTTAATTCTTGCGTCAGCTAGATCTTATAAGCCTTTAAATGGAGATCACGATGCAAAATGTTGAATAATGTGGATGGTTTGATGTTTAATTGCTGCGAACGATGACGAATGGAAGTTTTTGGATCTTCTTCAACACTTCTGCTACATTCTCGGTTGAACGGCCACTACGTTGATAAATGTTGCCTCTGTTATCAAGAACAGATCCAGTTTCTAGAAATTTATCAACCATCAGATTGATGGCACGATTTGTTGGAGCATTTTCTCTACCAAATTTTGTTCGAAATTTCCTAATTACATCTTGAAAACTTTTACGATTTTCAAAAAATGTTGTAATAACAAAAACACGTTGTTCTTTCGTGTAACGTTCCATATTAACTAACCGGAATGTATTTAGAATATACCTAAAGAAACCTCGTATAAAAATTCCAGGTAGAAAAAAAATGGCGGCAAAATCAAAATGATACCTCAATTTTGAACACCCTTTATTTACAAACTTTTTTAATAAATAAGAAATATATACAACGAATAAACAGTTTCTTCTTTATCCGACCCCTAAATGATGCTAAGTAGTATTAATTTAAACCCAATCAGGCAAAATTCGAAAAACTTTATGACAGTTTTGATTTATGGTAGACAGTCCAATGACTCGTTCTGGGAAAACATTAATTCTTTTAATACCTTCGACATCTTTGTAAATAATCTCACAATACTAATTAGTAAATATACAACTAGTATACTAGTTAATAATAGTCTCCAAAATAGTATTTGGATGGATGATTAAATACTTAAGATGATGCTCAACGATGCTCATATCTCTCAATTATATACCTCCTACAGGATCACAGTCAAAATCTTAATATTAAATGCTAAATTAAGGTACTGTAGTGATGAGTTAACCAAAAATCCAAGTGACGGTAAAAAATTGTCGCAGTTATATAAAAAGGCTATGCGTAATACAAACTCCATTAAATTAAAAAACAACACATCAAAACAAATCATAATAATTACAAAATTATTGCCGACGAGAAGGGTATTTCTAATTACACGAACAATGTTTTTGCCAATGTAACAAACAATTTGGACATTTTAGATGATATTGCGTATTTAAGCTATTTCAATAACTTTACTTATAATATTTATGTCGAACTTAGCTCCTACTTTTCGAACTTAGCTCTACTACACCTGAAGAAGTGGAAATTGTGATATCGTCGCTCAAACTAAATTTTGCAACCGGTTATGATAAAATCTCCTCTAAATTTGTGAAAAAATTCTCTAACACAATTCATTTCTCATCCCAATTTTAGTTAAATTCATTAATATATCTTTTGAAACATTTACCTTTCGAGAATCGTTGAAAACAGCTGTAATTATATCGATTTATAAAAAGGATAACACGTGTGATCCAAACACCTACAGACCAATAATGCATGACTTGCTCTTACTGATTTTATATCAAGGAGCATGGACGAGGGGAAATATACCGCATATATATTTATCGATTTTCAAAAATAATTTGACAGCGTGGATTATGATATCCTGCTTCTTAAATTCCAAAACATGGGGTTTTCTCAGCAGTTAATTAATCAAAAATTACTTAGTTGGTGGGTCTCAAAGGGTGAAACTAGGCAATATTTGCAGCAACACTAAGCTGAGCGGTAAAGGTGTGTCTCAAGGACATACAGTCATACATATTATGTATAAAACGAGAAATAAGTTAAATTATTACCTTACGCTATTCAGAGCTGAAAAACCAAAATTAAGTTGTCTATATGTTAGTTCAAAATTTTTTAATGAATTGCCAAATAATTTAAAATCACAATAAAGGTTTAGTCTCTTCAAAAAAACAAAGTAGAATGTAAAGAACTGTTTTTAAAAGCGCACATTTCCAAAAGATAATATGAACTGTTTAGAATTGTGACTCTACTCCAAATTTCAAAAATTTCATATAAGAAAAAATGTGAAAATAGGACTTTTTTGCAATTTTGAGGGGCTGTAAGTTAGAAGTCCTATATAACGAATGTAAAATCAATGTAATTAAACAAATTATTCTACCCAAAACTTCAAAGCAAATAAAAAGGTTTCTGGGTATTACCGGCTATTATCGTAAGTTTATTCGAGACTATGAAAAAGGAGCCCTACCCATGACAAAATATCTAAAACAGGGTACTAAAATCAATCTTAATGACCCACTTTGTAAATAAGCATTTCAAAAATTAAAAAACCTAGTACCAAGTCAAAAAGAAATTTTTACTTACAACTTACGCGTCTAATTTTGCTATAGGGGTCTTATCCTAAGAAGGGAACTCTGTCTGTTTCGCAAATAGAACCTTGAACGAACATGTGTGTTACTACTCTGCTATAGAAAAGGAATTGCTCGCCATATTGTGGGCCACTAAATATTTTAGACCATACTTGTATGGTACTAAATTCCTAATAAAAACCGACCATCGCCCTCTTGTCTGCTTAAATTCCTTAAAGGAACTTAATTCTAAGCTACAAAGATGGAGCATTAAATTAAACGAATACGATTTTAGAAATTAATTACATCAAAGGCAAGGAGAATAATATAGCCGATTTCCTTAGTCGCATAAAATACACTAAAGAAATTAATACCATCGAACGCTATACAAACACATTTCTTAACAAACCAAAGTCAATAAAACAACGACGTAAAAGAAAAAAAAATAATATACCCCATTAATTCACAATAGAACGAATCTGAAACCTCAGAGCAAATGGAAAGATTTGCTCGTATTAAACTGCGAAAACAAGAAATTAATAATTTGGAAGAATACAATAATGTAAATAAAAATATCTCTGAATTAGCTACAATTCATAGTGCTAGAGAAAATTTAGAAAATAATATCTAAATTTCAGACCATAGAGTAAATAAATATTTTACCCAGCTACATCTCGTTAATGAAAAACAACAAGAAATCATAATAAAATATCAAAAATTTCGATTAATATTCATTACAGAAAATAAATTAAGAAACAATAATTACCTAAACGACGTATTAAGACGTTTTATTAAAAAAGGAACTACGGCAATTTATTCTGAACTTGATGATTCAAAATATATCCTATTACAAAACAAACTATTTGAACTTTTCTTAGGTGATTCAAGAATAAAATTTGTTAAATGTACTAAAAAAGCACAAAATATCGACAATGAACAAAATGCTATCGAATTAATAAAGAAAACCCATATCGAAACAAATCAATAGAGAATTATGCCGAGGTTAAAGACTACTATCCCAAATTTAAAGACCTTTTTCATAAATCTAGCAATAATTGTTACTTTTGCAATTTAGCAAAATATGATCGCAATCGTCATAAATACAAATTCGAAAAATCCGAAAAACATATTTCAACAAACGATATATTAAACTGTGATATATTTTACTGCTATAGTCAAACTTTTCTAACCATAATTGATAAATTTAGCAAACATTTCATGCTACAACGTCTAAATTATAGAAACAGTATAACTATAATACAACTCTTGGAAAATATTTTTTCAATTTTTGGTAAACCAAACAAAATTATTTTCGATAACAAATTTGACAACATCGATATAAAGGACTTCTGAACGGTTTTTTGAATGAACACGTACGAATACTAGATGCTCAAAAATCTAACTTAACACCATTAGAAAAATTTGTGTTTGCAGCTGAAAAGTATAAAAATTCAACACACTTACCACTTAACAATTAACAGTTACTGAAACTATACCCATTATCCATAATAGCGTAGAAGACAGAGAAAAAATTAGGATACAATTAGAGAAAAAAAAATATATAATAGATAAGTTAAATAATAGATAACAAATACAAAGATAATGGAAATAAGAATATCCATCCTAGTAGAATTTACAGATCTTTCACATTTTTCTAAGGTAATAACAACCCAAAGACAAGTTCCACAATTTGGTTTTTAGAAAAATTCGAACACCACTGCGGCATGGCTTCCTCTTACTGATTTTATATCTAGGAGCATGGACGAGAAGAAGTATACCGCATGTACATTTATCAATGTCAAGAAATAATTTGACTGCGTGGATTATGATATACTGCTTGTTAAATTACAAAAGATCGGGTTTTGTCAGCCGAAAATGCCAGTAGAAGGCTTAAAAAAACTAGGTGTTTAGTGAGTTAAAGTCTTTCATGATTGTATTGAGTCCCTTTCAATGATTTTCACCATCTTTACCCAAAAAGCAGCGCCAATACACACCATAACATCTGGGGTAGCTCGGGTACCAACTAAAGAGGTGAGTCACTTTTGGATTATATTTTAAGTACTAACCTTCTTATCTGTAACATTGGGAGGGAACTTACCTTTGTCAATAGTAAAAGGCGAGAAGTCCTAGACATAACCTTAGTCTCAGACTTAATTTATTCTAAAATAAACTCATGGAAAGTTTCTGATGAGCATTCCTACAGGAGGTATCTAGACTTAGAAAAATACCATCGACAAACCCAATGGTCCTTAGTCTTCTTAAAAAGAGGATAACAGTTGGGATACCACAAGCGAGGAATCGTTAAAATTAATTTTAAAAACCCATTTTCCTGGGTGCACAAATAATAGTTTAGAGGTGGCTTGTCTCCTGAATCAGCCCTCTACTATCGCAGAGGTAGTGGTTACAGAAAGCAAACTGCAATGGGCTATAGATAGTTTCAAGCCATTTAAGTCAAGAGGACCGGATGGTATTATACCTGAAATCCTACAAACTTCATGCATACCCTGGCTTGGGCAGCGACAATCTTAAACAGCATTTTCTGTAGTTATTTTAATTTGGGGTATATCCCGGATAAATGCAAACAGGTCAGAGTAGTGTTCACACCGAAGGCCGGTGAAGATACTTATAAATATTTATCACCCACCAATCTCTTTCACTTACTGCTTTAACTCACCTCAGTTAGACATTAGGTTAACTTGTAACACATATAAATTTAATTTTGACAAAACGAATTTTGATCTTTTAAATTTATACCTTAAAGAATTTAATTTCTTTTTCACTGTTTGAAAACAAAAATTTGGATTCCATGTTAAAAAACTTTTACAGCATCTTATACTCAGGTTTTGAAATGTTTATTCCAAGTTCTCTTACCTGGTATGCTAATCAAACTCCTCCTTGGTTTACTCCTAACATAAAAATCTTGAGAAACCCTAAAAATAGAGCATGGCGTAAATACTTGAAAACTAAATCTAATCATGACTATATCGACTTTGTCAATTTGTTTAACCATTTCAAGACAGAGGTAGAAAAAAGCAATAAATTTTATCTGGATCAAACTTTCACTAATATCAAGCGTAATCCAAAATTATTCTGGAAATTTATTAATTTAAAACGAAAATGCGACCGATTTCCGACACATATGAATTACAATGATTTCGCGAGTAACGATTCTTCTAAAATATCTGAGTTTTTTCGCAATTACTTTTCAAGTACTTTCTCTAACTCTAGTTGCACAGTAGATAAAAACTATTTTGAATATCTTAAATATCAACGTAAAATTTCTATCACTACATCAATCTGGAAGGAAAACTTAGTCACACACTACTTGAATAAATCTGGAAATAATTCCACACCAGGGCCTGATCTGGTTCCAGATATAATTTTAAGAAATTGTGCTAGCTCTTTGGCTATTCCACTATTGTTACTTAAGAACCTTTTTATGTACTGGTATTTTTCCTGATTTTTGGAAGGAAGCCTATATCAGACCCATTCATAAAAAAGGCGCTAAAAACGAAACTATTAACTATTAACTATCGACCTATTGCAAAACTGTCGAGTATCCCGAAAATTTTGGAAAAAATTATTTTCGACATTATATATTTGGCTAGCGTAAAAATTATAGTGCCTAATCAGCCTGGTTTTGTAAAAAAAAGGTCAACCGTAACAAACCTAGTTGAAACAACGTCTTTGTTAATTAATAATATAGAATCTAGAACACAGACCGATGTTATGTACAGTAATATGAGCAAAGCTTTCGACCTGCTACCTCACAATATTACCTTATTCAAATTTAAAACTTTGGGATTTCCTACTTATCTTTTAAAATGGATGGAATCTTACCTTTCACAAAGACATTATAAGGTTCTTTTTAGAAATGCCACTTCTCCATCATTTGTAGCTAACTCTGGAGTTCCCCAAGGAAGTCATCTGGGGCCACCACTTTTTATTATGTCAATTAATGATGTGATATCTAAAGTTCTACATAGTAATGTTCTTATTTACGCGGATGACATAAAAATTTAAAAAGAAATTATATGTGCCGAAGACGCCGTGCTTTTTCAAATTGATTTAGATAACTTTGCTTACTGGTGTAAACAAAAAATTTTTAAAACTGAATGTTGATAAATGTTCCATAATGTCATTTTCTCGACTGTCTAATCCAATAGCCCAAGATTATTACTTAAACAATCAAATAATTCACAAAGTAGAATCCATTAGAGATCTGGGTGTTTATTTTGATTACAACCTCAATTTCGAACTACATTACAATTCAATTATTAACATAGCCAATTCCATGCTAGGTTTCATCAAAAGATTGTCAAAGGAAATCAATGTTCCATATGTTACTAAAACGTTATACACTAGCCTAGTTCGACCAAATTTGAGATATGCTAGTCAAGTTTGGTCCCCATATTTTAATATACACATCAACAGAATTGAGTAGGTTCAAAAAAATTTCTTAAGGTTCGCTCTTCATCACTTACCCCCGTATGAACATAGATTAAAACTGATCCACTTAAGCTCGCTTGAACGAAGATGCGACATAGCAGATGTAATTTTCCTCACGGATATCTTAAATAAAACCACCGATTCAACGTTCATTTTGAACAAAATTTTCCTAAACAATAATAATTGAACACGTTCTCCTGAATTATTTATAATACCCTTTCATAGAACTTTGTATGGAAAATTCGAATGTATTAACAGAATATTAACTAAAGGCAATAATTACAAAAATCAGATCATTGCGTTAAATACTAAAAAAGAAGTTAAAACTCTTATACCGAACCAATAAATACTTATTTACTAATGCTAACTTGATCACTAACTTAAGTATCTAACAATAATTTAAAATAATAATTGACTATTATACTGATTTAATATTAAAAAGTAAAAGTTTTTAAAGCGATAATGTACTTGTTCAATTTTGTAAATTTATCAATTTTGAATTTTTGTTATTTGATTTTATATATTATGTATGTAAATATATTTTTTTTTTTTGTACCTTACTTGTATTAACTAAGATATGGATGAATAAATAAATAAATATAATATAACATAATATAATATAATATAATATAATATAATATAATATAATATAATATAATATAATATAATATAATATAATATAATATAATATAATATAATATAATATAATATAATATAATATAATATAATATAATATAATATAATATAATATAATATAATATAATATAATATAATATAATATAATATAATATAATATAATATAATATAATATAATATAATATAATATAATATAATATAATATAATATAATATAATATAATATAATATAATATAATATAATATAATATAATATAATATAATATAATATAATATAATATAATATAATATAATATAATATAATATAATATAATATAATATAATATAATATAATATAATATAATATAATATAATATAATATAATATAATATAATATAATATAATATAATATAATATAATATAATATAATATAATATAATATAATATAATATAATATAATATAATATAATATAATATAATATAATATAATATAATATAATATAATATAATATAATATAATATAATATAATATAATATAATATAATATAATATAATATAATATAATATAATATAATATAATATAATATAATATAATATAATATAATATAATATAATATAATATAATATAATATAATATAATATAATATAATATAATATAATATAATATAATATAATATAATATAATATAATATAATATAATATAATATAATATAATATAATATAATATAATATAATATAATATAATATAATATAATATAATATAATATAATATAATATAATATAATATAATATAATATAATATAATATAATATAATATAATATAATATAATATAATATAATATAATATAACACAATATAAAAGATATAATAATAATAGATAGATATAATAATAGATATAATATAATATAATATTGATAGATCGTCTATTTGAAAGTTATACTGGAAGTTGTTGTGCAAACTGATTTAAATGAGTGTCCCATCCGAGATTTCAATATTTGATGTACTATCTTTTCCCCATAGCTGAAATATTCCGTAGAGCCAAAAGAGTTGTATATATTTGAATCTTACAGTTAAGAGATAAGTTGGAATGGCGTCCTTATTGCCAGGCAACTTTATTTAATTTGATTCTTAACTGTTTAGTTTTATAAACAATGTATTCTTCCCATGTTAAACGTCAATCCAAATGCATGCTAAGGTATTTCGCTGAATTCTCTTCTGCTAATGGAACATCATTTAACCTGTTTTGTTAGTGTACCTGTAACTTGTTGTGGGCAGATCAGCTGTGTGTATTAAATATTGGTCCCAATATGTTACCTTGCGAAACTCCTGATTTTATTACGTTTTTTTCGGAATAATTTTTCTGGTATTTGACTATAAATTTACGGTTATTTAAATATGATTTTATCATAAGGTAGAGTTTATGTCGTAAGCGTTTTTTTTTGTATTTATAACAAATCCATATGCCACACTTTATCAAATTCTTTTGCGATGTCCAAGAAAACCGCTGTGCAGTATTTCTTTGTTTCAAGAGCGTTGTTTATCACATTTACTACTCTGTGAATTTGTTCAATAGTGAAGTGTTTGCTACGACACCCAAATATTGGTGGGTCGGTATCAGGTTTTTTTTATTTATTATGGGATTAAGTCTGGACATTAATAATTTTTCAAAGATTTTTGATAATATTGGTAGTAAACTAATCGACCTGTATGATGTTACCACGTTTGGATCTTTACCAGGTTTTGGAAGCATAATTATTTGAACCTTTTTTCATTCGTTGGGAAAATAAGTTTGCGTTATTATAGCCTTACAAATGTAAGTCATGTATTTTAAGTCTACTGACGGAAGTTCTTTTAACATCTTTTCGGTAATTTTATCATGGCCCAGTGCTTTTTGTACATTTATTACACTTTTGATCACCATATTTATTTGTGCTACTGTATATTTCCTTATTAGTAGGTCCAGTTGTAATACTGAATTTACATAGTCAACTTCCCCCCCCTAAGGTAGGTGGGAATCTTTCTAAGATAACAAGAATTTTCCCTTGGCAGTGTCAGATTCTTACCGACTAAACCCACCTCCCCCTTTAGCCAATATAATGGGATGAAGCTCTTACCTGCTAATGCAGTGTATTTGCTAGGGATAGGAAATAGATGCGGAAGCATTGGATTGAGAGTGAGAATGTAAGGAAACAATGAATCCGCCTATTATTATTACTATTTTGCTAACAGTGACTGTAGCCGTTACAACGGTTACAACTTGCAATAGTATAAAGCACGTTACTGCATGAGGTAATTAATGAAAGCAACGTCCACTGTCACTGAAGCAGCTATTATTATTGATATTAGTATTCTTATTAATATTATTATTATTTTAATACAGAGTCAGGGTGATCAGTTGATTACAAGCTGCAGCTTATAACAACTTCCTGTATGATATAACTAAGGATAGTTCCACTGTAGCAGCTAATATTATTATTATTACAATTAATTAAAATTATAATTTACCCTAATATTATAAAACTATAATTTACCCCAAATTTAATATGATTCATATGAACTTAATATAGAACATTTAAAAATATTTTTTGTATAAATTCATACTAACCTACATTAATTATATGTATTAATTGAAAATATTTCAATGTTGTCTCAGCTAATTTAGTTTCATAATGTAATTGGAAATTAAAATTTCTATTTTGAACGTATTTGTATAATAATTATTAGGCTGATTAAAATTGTATTTAGAAAAAATTTTGTATTAAATTTTATCATTAATAAAAGGTAAATTACAAGAAAACATCGTTTCTATTGTGAATCAAATATTAGTCCTTCGAGCCGGATATACTATAGAACAAGTATCTTTTGAATTTATGATAAAAAAAAAAAACTGTAGAGCTGGTTTCTTAAGTTTATATAACTTTAATTATAAAACTAGCGTTTATAATAATATCTATAGAACTAGGTTCTTTAAAGAAACAAAAAAAAAAAATTTAATGCAATACTGTAGAACTAGTGTCTACAGCCAATAAAAATAAATCGTTTAGATTTTCGCTATTTAAACAATCTCCAATCAAGCATCCAGTACCTCAATACATCATTTTAACCACATCAAGGTTAAAACATTGCTGAAAACTATTATAAATCTCAAAACTCTTTAATAATATAGAACAAGAGAAGATGGAAGGCTTAATTAAACATCAGAAAGAATTATATTCA
Organism: Poecilobothrus nobilitatus; assembly: GCA_947095535.1. Classification (NCBI taxonomy): domain Eukaryota; kingdom Metazoa; phylum Arthropoda; class Insecta; order Diptera; family Dolichopodidae; genus Poecilobothrus; species Poecilobothrus nobilitatus. Next base: position 156,590,544 of record OX352772.1, on the reverse strand, counting down.
AAGATTAAAAAGATCAAAGTAAATTTTAAAAAGGATTCTTTAGAAACAAAAACTAAAGAGTATGTGCAAGCCCGCATGAAAACTTTATATGACCATTAAAAATCGGCTGTTAAAAATAATGCAGAACTCAATCAATTGAAAGAGAGTGCTTCAGAATATACTTATTTTAAAACAAGAATTTTGTTTAATAAATTTGGTAGATGAACTAAAGGGGATTCTAGAAACCGCTGAAACAAATGCCCTTGCAGTTAATATACCATCAAAATTATTTGAAGCATTAAAGAAGCAACTAAAACTTATGAGGGTGATAGAGCGAATATACCTTAAGGAACAAGTTAAGGAAAAAGAAGATAAAGAACCGAATCTGGCCTTTATTAATGTTAATTTGAAAACATTAAAAGAGTATTGGCAATTAGTCATGAGAAACCATATGGACATCATTGGAGATAAGTCTATTCAACATGAGTATTTTGAAAATAGTATGTTTGAAGAAGCTGAAACATTTTATATGGAGACAATTATTGAACTCAACAATAAATTAACGAGTTTATCTTCAGCTCTAACAGTTCGAACCCAAAGACAATCAAATCAAGATATGAGTGTGAGGTTACTAAAAATTGACATTCAAAAATTCTCAAGAAAATACTCTAATTGGAAATCTTTCAGAGACTTGTTTATGGAAGTTCTCGGGTTGGTGACTAAATCCACAAAAAACAAAATCCATAATGACCAAAAAAAAACTATTTTTTTCTTATTTATATATATCTACGATATTCTGATTTAGCAGATAACTCTACTTTTGAATCCAACTCTAAAGTCCATCCTAATTGACAATCTCACATATACATATATCTAAATATTCTGGAAAAAGGAAATACCTTGATTTTCAATCCAACTCTAAAATCCCTAATAATAAAGTTTTAAAACTAATTTTTAATTTTTAAATGCATAAAGATTTTTTTTGTGGATTTTTTTTGTGGATTTTGGCTTTTGGATTTTTATTTCTGGATTTCGGTTTGTGGATTTAGTCACCTACCCTATTTTACCCATAGCGGTGATAAAAACACAAAGATTAGATGGATCCTATACTAAGAACTTGTTGATCAGGGTTCTCAAGCCACTTTGATTTCAGAAAATACAGTATAACGTTTGCAACTGCCTAAACACAAGGTACATGCAATCATATCGGGATTTGGCAATACAAAATCCGATATAGTTCAAAATTCCAGTTGATCCAGATTCTCAAGCCACTTTGATTTCAGAAAATACAGTACAGCGTTTGCAACTGCCTAAACACAAGGTACATGCAATCGTATCGGCATTTGGCAATACAAAATCCGGTATAGTTAAAAATTTCGTAGATATTACATTAAAATCGAGATTTAATACGTCAATTTTATGCGTCATTAATCTTACTAAAATTGACCGGCTATTTACCATCAGAAAATGTAACTTTATTATAATTATTATCATTTATTATTATTATTATTATTATTATTATTATTATTATTATTATTATTATTATTATTATTATTTATTATTATTTATTATTATTATTATTAATTAGTATTTATTATTTATTATTTGTTATTATTTATTATTATTTATTATTAATATTACTTTACTACTGACATTTCTATTATTTACATTGCATTACATTATTATTATTATTACTTTTTCAATGATATTTTTATTATTTACATTATTATTATTATTATTATTTTTATTATTATTATTATCATTATTTTTATTATTTATTATAAATTATAATTATAATTATTATTTTAATAATTATTATAATAATAATTATAATAATTATTAAAATATAATTATAATTATTAATTATTAAATATACTAAATATAATAATAATTTTAATTATTAATTATAATTATTATTAATATTATTAATATAATTATTATTATTATTGTTATTATTATTATTATTATTATTAATTATTATTAGTATTATTATTATTATTATTATTATTATGAATTATTATTATTATTATTATAATTATTATTATTATTCTTATTATTCTTATTATTATTATTCTTATTATTATTATTATTATAATTATAATTATTTTTATTATTATTCTTATTATTATTCTTATTATTATTATTATTCTTATAATTATTATTATTCTTATTATTTTTATTATTTTTATTATTGTTATTAATATAATTATTATTATTATTATTGTTATTATTATTATTATTAATTATAATTATTATTATTCCCCCCCGTGGGAAAGGGTTATAGAATATTCCCTTTACATAGAATACACAGTATCTAATAAATACTGTACATATAAATTGTTGTACATATATTTTATTGTACTGATAAATTATTATTATATAATAAATAAGGAAGAAATTATGTTATACGAAGGGAGTTATAGGCTACATCGCGTTTCGCTTCATTAACCCATTGCGCCCCAGAGAGCTTTTTAAAGCTTTTTGCTTTTTTTGTTGTCCTGTCTAAACGGTTCGGCCGATTTAGTTGCAAATTTGTACAAATGTTCTTCTTAACTTTAGACGGACACCGAAGAAATTCGGTTGCAATACATTACCCAGACTCGACCCGGAAGGCTTCCAAAAAATTTTGTTTCCCATTTTTGTCCAATTTTGTATTGTTGTTTTATGGTCCGAAAAAAAGCATGTGGCAAATTATTATGAAGTTCCGGTAACCCATTTGGGTACGATAGCCGAACCGGGTATGCCGAAGAAATATGGTTCAAATATATTACCCAGATTCAGCCCAGCGAGCTTTCAAAAAATTTTTTGTTTCTGATTTATATCCAATTTTGTATGGTGGTTTTATGGTCTGAAGAAAAGGCAGCGACAAATTTTTATATAATTCTGATAACCCGTTTGGGAACGAGAGCCGAACGAAGTTCATTAAATTGTTTTGTTCTGCTTAAACGGTTTAATCAATTTAATTGAAAATTTACAAAAGTGTAGCTCTTTACCACAGAAGCTCACTGAGTTGATTTGGTTACAATCCATTAACCCGTTTCGGCACCAGATTTGAATGAAATTTTTTTATTTCTTTGTTGTCGCGCTTAAACGATTTAACCAGTTGTATTAAAAATTTACAAAAGTGTTGCTCTTTACCACAGAAGCTCACTAAGTTAATTTGGTTACGATCCATTAACCCATTCCGGTATCAGAGCTCAAGCTCAGTTTTTCAATTTCTTTGAGTCGCGCTTAAACAGTTTGTCCAATTGAGTTGAAAATTTACAGAAGTGTATCTCTATTATTATTATTATTTATTATTCATTATTTCTTATTATTCATTATTTATTATTATTTATTATTTAGTATTTATTATTTGTTATTTATTATTTATTATTCATTATTTATTATTTATTATTATTATTATTATTATTTATTATTATTATTTATTATTATTATTACTTTATCACTGATATTTTCATTATTTACATTACATTATTATAATTATTATTACTTTGTCACTGACATTTTTATTATTTACATTACATTATTGTTATTATTATTATTATTATTATTATTATTATTATTATTATTATTATTATTATTATTATTATTATTATTATTATTATTATTATTATAATTATTATTATTATTATTATTATTATTATTATTATTATTATTATTTTTATTATTATTATTATTATTCTTATTATTATTTGTTATTATCCTAGGACCTGATCCCTGAAACGAGCTTGAACGGCTATGCGGACGATGTTGCAGTTCTGGAAGCCACCCGAGTTACGGTTTTTATTTAATTAAAACAATTTCGTTCTTTTGGTGTGGTCTTAAGACTGATTTTTATTTTATATGTTGATTTATTTATATAAAAAATTTTCGAATTACTTAATGCTAAGATTAGCATTTCTTAATATAAAACGAGGAAGAATACAGTTGCCTTTGTCAACTCTTAGATACCCGTACGAACCGTTAGTATGTTCACAGCCTGTCACTCTGCTTACAATATTATTTTTTTAATATTTTAGTATTTTAAAATAATTTGGGTGAATTTTATAATTTCTAGAACTATGGGTTGTAGATATATTCAAACTATATGTTTATACATTCTTCTAAAGCAAATTCTAACCTTCCACATAACGATTATCAATCCAAAACTTTTTCAAATATTCTATAGTACCATTTAATACCAAGCGGTAAACGTTTATTAAATTTACTAAGTACAAAATAATAAATATAATTTTGTGCGAATTATATTATTATATTATATTATATTTAAATATTCCATTGACAGAATAATTTCTTATAAGTACAATAAAATACATATATGTATGTAAATAGGGCGCTATATAATATACATATATACTCTTATCATTTATTCACTAGTGACATATACGATATGTAAATAAACATGATATTATATAAGTATGTATATATAATATCAATATCACATAAATAATAATAAAAATTCTTCAAGTAACCGTTATGTTGTTTATTTATTTACATTTTTTGTACTACGCATTATATCCTCAACAATTTCAAATTATCGAGTAAAACAAAATGCAAAAAATTAGTTAAAGAAATTTGTTAGAAAATTTGAAAAAATCAAGTAACTCTTTCGTCAATTATTATTTATTAGTTATTTACAGAAATAAGAGTATAATATTGAAGCTTTAATTTTTGTGTATTACTTCAAAAAAATGTTAACAGGTGTTCAAGTTACAGGTGTTTAAAAATTGGAAATTTTCAGTTTTTGATCCCTTACAACTCCTAAACGGGGGGTGATACAAAAAAAAATTCTGAAATGACTCATACTTATTTTCAAAGATCTAACTTCTGTCAAAATTTCAAGTTTCCAACTTAAACCGTTTAGAAGATTCATTCTGAATCAATAATAGTTGATAAGAAAATAATTGTACCAATAACAAACAAAAACAATAAGAAAATCAATGAACAAATTGAGTTAATTATTAAATACAAAAATAAAACCTTTGGTTACATAGAAGGATTAAGTTTAAAAGAATTAATTAAAATTAAGGGAAAATTGTGTCATACAAAAAAAATGTAAATTGGTAAAAGTTTCAAACGAAGAAATAACTGAATTGAATAACGAAATAATAATTTTAAACAATTTTCAAAATAAATTTCTTATAAGTACTTGTGATGAAAGAAAAATTGCAATTAACGGAAACTTTTTTATTAACTTTAATAATTGCACAGTAACAATTGGCAATAAAAATTTTACTAATAATGTTTTCCAATTCATAGAAAGATTTGTTGTGCCGAATTTTGATAATATAACTTCTGAATCAGAAAATATAACTTTTGACGATATCGTATTGCAACAAGTACAAAATATAAAAGAAGTGGAGGAATTAAAATTCCATAAAGTTATTAATTACGGAAAAAATGTTTTTTATTTTATTTTGAATAAACTTTTTATAGGTATAAAATTTTTTATATTGCATTCTACATTCTATTTTTAAGTTCTAATTTTAACTGACCTATGTTAATAGGCAGTTTAAAAAAAAAATGTGTTAAATATCATGTTACAATTTTTTATTTTCTAATGTAATTTTAATTTGTAAACAAAAGATTTATTGAGTAAAAATTTTTTTTTATTTATACTTTTTGGCGAATACAATTTAATACTGTATTCGCCCTGATGATTTAAGTATTAAATTGTATTCGCCCCGATGATGGCAGTGATGCCGAAATATATATAGACTTTATAATTAATAAATATAATATTTTAAGAATTATAAAAATAAAATATTAATAAAACTATTTTGTGGACAAAAAGTATAAGTAAAAAACAATTTTTTACTCAATAAATCTAATAAAGATGTTCCACAAATTTTTTTTTTTTCCAATTTGTAAACAAATATTTTATTATCAATTTTTTCATATTATTTCATATTATTAAAGTTCATTTTATACAAGTGCATTTTTTTTTCGTTCTATAAATCGTTCTATAAAATTATAATATGTATGTATTAACAAAAAAAATATGATTAGGTAATACGTACACAATGCCATTAATGTAGGTATAAGTTGGTGATTGCAAAAATATAAAACAAAAAAAAATAAATAAAATTATGTATGTAAGTTGCTATATTAAAAGTAGGAAGCTGAAATTTAAAACCTAAGAAAAATTTTAACAAAAAAGAGAAAAAACAAGTAAAAATAACAGTAAGTCGATGCAACCGACTTATTTATACCCTACACCTAAAAAATTCAAATTAAATTTAAAATCCATAAGTTATTTTAGTTAGGTATTTAATATAACTAAGCTAAAAAAAATAAATGCTGTTACAACCTTTGTACAAAATTTCAGGTTTCTATCTTTATTAAATTCGAAAATATGATTGTTAGGTCTTGGGAAGTGTGTGAAGGCACGCGGACCACCACCCCAATTCATCTCAAATTTTAGAGATATCAACAGGGTAGAACATTCTTATATCAAATTTCAAGTTTATATATTTATTAATTTCGAAGATATGCTGTTTAGTCTTACGAGTTGTGTGGCAGATACCCGAACAATCATTCTAATTCATCTTAAATTTTGGACAAATCAGGGATTCAGGAAACAACACCCTTGTACCAAATTTTAAGTTTCTGTCTTTATTAATTTCGAAGATATGCTTCTTCGGTTTTGGGAGTTGTATGGGAGGTACCCGAACGACCACTCCAATTCATCTCAAATTTTAGGCAAATCAGGGATTTAGGAAACAGCACCCTCGTATCAAATTTGTGTTCCTATCTTTATTTATTTCGAAGATATGCATGTTCGGTTTTGGGAGTTGTATGGGAGGTACCCGAACAGCTCCTCCAATTCATCTCAAATTTTGGACAAATCAGGGATTCAGGAAAAAACACCCTAGTACCAAATTTGAAGTTTCTGTCTTTATTAATTTCTTAGATATGCTTGTTCGGTTTTGGGAGTTATATGGGAGGTACCCGAATAACCATTCCAATTCATCTCAAATTTTGGGGGTATCAGGGATTCAGAAAAACACACCCTCGTACAAAATTTTACGCTTCTATCTTTATTAATTTCGACAATATGCTTATTAGGTTTTCTGAGTTGTATGGGAGGTACTCGAACACATGGTCCGATTTCGCCCATTTACAATCCCCACCTTACCTTAGTCATTGTTAACCTACAGTATAAATTTCATCAAGATAGCATCATTATTTTTTGAGTTATCGTGCGTACGGACGGACGGACGGACGGACGGACATCGCTAAATCGACTCAGGCGGTGATCCTGATTCAGAATATATATACATGTCTTTACCTAACTCGCTTCCTTTTGGTGGTTACAAACACCATACCAAAGTTAATATACCCTATACTTAATGTGTAGGGTATAAAAAATAACCATAATTTTAACGACTCAGGTGAGTCTTTTATCAATGGGTGGAGAAGTTACGTATATGAACATAATGTAAATGTTATGTAATGTTAACAGTATAATAATGTTAACCTAAATATCAATTAATAGCTCATTCATCTTTTATAATAAAGTATAAAGTATTTTAGTCAAAGAATAATAGGAAATGCAATTTAGCATTTCTGTTAATTAATTTTTCATTAATAAATTTTAAATAAATGTACATTGATATTTGCTAAACATTTCATAATTAGTATTAAGTAATATTATTGTTTATACCCGTACGATAGGATCGGGTATAATAAAATTACTCCTCCGTTTGTAACACCTCGAAATAAGCGAGCTAGATATACCTTCAAAGGTATGGATCGGATCAGAAAAAAATTCTAAGACTTTTGAGCCATGTCCGTCCGTCCGTCCGTCCGTCAGCACGCTAACTCAAAAACTAAGAAAACTAGAATCTTGAAATTTACACAAAATATTCTGGGAGTAATTTGTAGGTTCCCTATTTTTTTTGGTTGAGTTTGGACCAAGCCTTAGGGTAGCTCTCGAACACCTAACTTTTAGATCCCGAAATTTTTTTTGAAATAGAGTTATGAAATTTTAACTGCTGATAGATCTCATAAAAATATTAATTTTATTTTTAATACTTTGTTTTGTAGCCCCACCCGTTACGGAGCTACAGCTCCCCAAAGGCTCAAAAAAGCTCTATATTTAAATTGTTATAGCAAAAGTTGTATAAGGTATATCTTCATTTTGAAAACGCTAAACGATTACTACTTTTATTAGCTTTAAAAGTATATATACAATAAATATATATTTGTGGCATACGGTGTCTTAATTTACCGTTATGCGAAACTCAAATTTTGCAAAATACTTTAACCCTTCTATCTTCTAAACGGTTTAAGTTGGAAACTTGAAATTTTGACAGAAGTTAGATCTTTGCAAATAAGTATGAGTCATTTCAGAATTTTTTTTTGTATCACCCCCCGTTTAGGAGCTGTAAGGGGTCAAAAACTGAAAATTTTCAAATTAATTCGAAATTAATAAAGATAGGATCTTCAAATTTGATATGAGGGTGCTGTTTCCTAAATCCCTGATTTGCCTAAAATTTGAGATGAATTGGAGTGGTCGTTCGGGTACCTCCCATATAACTCCCAAAACCGAACAAGCATATCTTAGAAATTAATAAAGACAGAAACTTCAAATTTGGTACTAGGGTGTTTTTTCCTGAATCCTTGATTTGTCCAAAATTTGAGATGAATTGGAGGAGCTGTTCGGGTACCTCCCATACAACTCCCAAAACCGAACATGCATATCTTCGAAATAAATAAAGATAGGAACACAAATTTGATACGAGGGTGCTGTTTCCTAAATCCCTGATTTGCCTAAAATTTGAGATGAATTGGAGTGGTCGTTCGGGTACCTCCCATACAACTCCCAAAACCGAAGAAGCATATCTTCGAAATTAATAAAGACAGAAACTTAAAATTTGGTACAAGGGTGTTGTTTCCTGAATCCCTGATTTGTTCAAAATTTAAGATGAATTAGAATGGTTGTTCGGGTATCTGCCACACAACTCGTAAGACTAAACAGCATATCTTCGAAATTAATAAATATATAAACTTGAAATTTGATATAAGAATGTTCTACCCTGTTGATATCTCTAAAATTTGAGATGAATTGGGGTGGTGGTCCGCGTGCCTTCACACACTTCCCAAGACCTAACAATCATATTTTCGAATTTAATAAAGATAGAAACCTGAAATTTTGTACAAAGGTTGTAACAGCATTTATTTTTTTTAGCTTAGTTATATTAAATACCTAACTAAAATAACTTATGGATTTTAAATTTAATTTGAATTTTTTAGGTGTAGGGTATAAATAAGTCGGTTGCATCGACTTACTGTTATTTTTACTTGTTTTTTCTCTTTTTTGTTAAAATTTTTCTTAGGTTTTAAATTTCAGCTTCCTACTTTTAATATAGCAACTTACATACATAATTTTATTTATTTTTTTTTGTTTTATATTTTTGCAATCACCAACTTATACCTACATTAATGGCATTGTGTACGTATTACCTAATCATATTTTTTTTGTTAATACATACATATTATAATTTTATAGAACGATTTATAGAACGAAAAAAAAATGCACTTGTATAAAATGAACTTTAATAATATGAAATAATATGAAAAAATTGATAATAAAATATTTGTTTACAAATTGGAGAAAAAAAAAGTTTGTGGAACATCTTTATTAGATTTATTGAGTAAAAAATTGTTTTTTACTTATACTTTTTGTCCACAAAATAGTTTTATTAATATTTTATTTTTATAATTCTTAAAATATTATATTTATTAATTATAAAGTCTATATATATTTCGGCATCACTGCCATCATCGGGGCGAATACAATTTAATACTTAAATCATCAGGGCGGATACAGTATTAAATTGTATTCGCCAAAAAGTATAAATAAAAAAAAATTTTTACTCAATAAATCTTTTGTTTACAAATTAAAATTACATTAGAAAATAAAAAATTGTAACATGATATTTAACACATTTTTTTTTTAAACTGCCTATTAACATAGGTCAGTTAAAATTAGAACTTAAAAATAGAATGTAGAATGCAATATAAAAAATTTTATACCTATAAAAAGTTTATTCAAAATAAAATAAAAAACATTTTTTCCGTAATTAATAACTTTATGGAATTTTAATTCCTCCACTTCTTTTATATTTTGTACTTGTTGCAATACGATATCGTCAAAAGTTATATTTTCTGATTCAGAAGTTATATTATCAAAATTCGGCACAACAAATCTTTCTATGAATTGGAAAACATTATTAGTAAAATTTTTATTGCCAATTGTTACTGTGCAATTATTAAAGTTAATAAAAAAGTTTCCGTTAATTGCAATTTTTCTTTCATCACAAGTACTTATAAGAAATTTATTTTGAAAATTGTTTAAAATTATTATTTCGTTATTCAATTCAGTTATTTCTTCGTTTGAAACTTTTACCAATTTACATTTTTTTTGTATGACACAATTTTCGCTTAATTTTAATTAATTCTTTTAAACTTAATCCTTCTATGTAACCAAACGTTTTATTTTTGTATTTAATAATGAACTCTTGATTTTCTTATTGTTTTTGTTTGTTATTGGTACAATTATTTTCTTATCAACTATTATTGATTCAGAATGAATCTTTATAGCAAAAACAATTGATTCATTAACTAATTTTGCTAGACCTAAACGAACATTACTTAATTTTTTTAAATCTATATTATATTTGGTGATTTTTTCATCTGTTAAGATATTTGCATGTAATAGACCTAATCTAGCGGATGCTACGTTATTTTGAATGTGTTCTACTTTTTCGTTTATAACATTCAGTTTCAATCGTATTTCAAAAAAATGTTGTTCAGAAAGTATTTTAGTTTCAGCGTCATTAAGAATTGAAAATGTTTTTAAAATTTTGTTTCTGTCTGATTGGATAATGTTTTTGAGAAGTGTAAAAATCATAATTAAAATTGTCATTAATTTGAATTTGTTGGTTTATAGAGTCAACTGCATTATGCATATTTTAATTTTGTAATACAAAATGGTTTTCGATATTTTGACTATCTTCATTATCTAAAATGCATTAGAGCCATTTCCAAATAGAACCTCTGGGCCTCTTTCAGTGCTATGTGGAATTAGCATACGAACCTTATTTCTGATTGATTCTATTTGCATTTTTAATAAAATTTTATTAATTAATAAAGATGAATTATTTATTTTGACTTCTTGTCGTTTAAAATTTGAAAAATTTCTATAGGATTTATTATATGTAATATAATATCAAAATTGGTTGCTATTTCTGCCTGGTCTATTTAGATTTTCACGTATCCATATTCTGAATCTAAACGTTCCACAGTTAACATCGCTGCAGTAGTTCGGGTTAGAGCGAGTAACAAAAGTATAATCCATATTGGAAAAAGTAGTACCTTGAAAATGAAGGTTAAGAATATTTTATTATTAAATAGTTAAAAGAGATAGAAAAAAGGATGTACTTAGTACATATATATAATTCTAATACTCATATCTTTTTGAAGGGCGTATTTTTCTTCCATGTGTAGTAGTGAAAGAACCGTTTGTAGGTTTTTGTCAGTATGTGAAGTTGAAGGTTGAGGATCTGTTCTAATGTTAACATGTTTTTCTTGTCTTTGATTTTCTTCTATTGATTTTGAATTTTTGTCTATAATATTGCCATCATTTTTATATTTAAAAGGTCTTTATGTTACTTGGGTGAATATTGTGCAATTTATATTTTCTGAATTTTGGTTGTTCTTTATGTCGATGTGACTTATAATTTTTTATAAAACCTTCTTCTCTATTTTCGATATAGTCTTCCCTGTTCACATTATTTATTTCTATGGTATTGATCTTTTTGTCATTAATCCTTTGTTTTATTATTTTGTAGTCGATATGTTTATCTTGAACTTGGAATGGCGTTGTTTTAATTGTAGAATGGAAAGTGCTGTTGTATATTTTAACAGCTTTTAACATTTGTAATAACTGGTAATTTCTCTTCTAAATTTAGTGCTTTAATTTTGTCAGTTATGGTGTTATGGAACCTTTCTACATCTGAGTTTCCGGTATGACTATTGGCTTTTGTAGAGTGAAATGTAATCCCGTCGTTTATGGAAAAATAACTTATATTTCTCGTGTTGAATTCATTATCAAAAACGAGTTTATTTATTTTACCTTTAATTGAAAGAAACTGTATCAATTTTTCTATAATTGTTTGATTGTTTCTGTCTTCTAACAAAAAGCTTGTTGAATGTTTAGAAAATTTATCAAAAAAGTTTATGAATGAATGTTTACTATACATATATATATATATATATATCTACGTGAATTATTTCGTTTGTGTTAAAAAGAGTTTCTGTCAATGAAAATTTATTTTTCATAGGTTTTCTATCATATTTAGCTGCGGAGCATATGTCACAGTTATTAATAATTTCGTATGTTTTAATTTTCAGGTTTGGATGATATATTTTGGACTTAATTCCTTCGTAAGTCGGTATCATTCCTGAATGTCGTGTTTCTAATTTATGAAGCAAGGATATTTGTTTTTTCAATTCTTCCTCATTTTGTATATTTCTTCCATAAAATGAGCATTTTACAAATTTAATTTTTTTTATGTTAGGAGAAAATAATGAAATGAATTTATTTTTCAATTTGTTGTATTCGTGATCATTTAACTCAGAAAAACTTCCTATTTTACTTTTAGTTATATGTATTCTTAATAAATCATCAAGTCAAGTCAAAGTAGTCATGACTTAAGTCTTTCGTTTCTATGAAAATTCTCTTATTACCGAATATGGTGTCAAGTTCTTTGTCTTTTGATTCTTTTAAAATTATTTGCATTTTGAATCTTTTCACGACAGTGTATAGGATTGGTATATGATCATTAACATTTTATATAGCTGCATGTGCCGTATTTCCGTCTAAAGATTCTTCAACTATATTTATTTCATTTAGGTTTTTAAACATGTTCTTAAAAGTCAATCTTGAGATTTCGCTATCTAATGGAGATGTACTAGAATAATTATCATTGAAAACATTTATTTCATTGGTTTCCTGATTTATTCTGCTAAGAAAATCAGCCACATTATTATCTTTTCCTTTGATAAATTCAATTTTAATGTCGTATTCATCTAACCGTATTAATCACCTTTGTAGTCTCGGGTTAAAGTCTTTTCCGGAATATTTGGTTTGTAACCATTTTATTGGCTGATGGTCTGTTTGAAGTACAAATGGTTTTCCATATAAATGTGGTCTAAAATATTTAGTTCCCCAAACAATAGCCAATCTGTGACTAACTTAACAATGGCATCTGTGACTAACTTAAAACTTTTATGGAAATCAGGGTATTTTAAAATAGGATAATTTGTTATGATATTTTTTAATTTCTCGAACGCCACTATGTAGTTAGAGTCATTGGGATCTACTTAAGAACTTTTTTTCAAATATTTAACCATTGGATATGCTATTTACGAGTAATTTTTTATAAATTTTCGGTAGTATCCTGTAATACCTAAAAATGATTTGATTTGTTTTTAGTAGTTTGGTAGCTTCAGCTCCTATATTATCTTAATTTTGTTTGGATTGGGGTTAACTCCTTCAAGGGTTAATGTATGTCCCAAAAATGCAGTTTCTTTATGTAGAAAATTGCATTTGGCTACTTGAATCTTAAAAGATGCATTTTTTAGTTCTTCTAATATTAATTTTAAATTTATTAAATGTTCACTTAGAGAAGTACTGAAAACCAGAATATCGTCTAAGTAAACTACGCAAATTTTATTGATATGATTTCTGAGCACTGAGTTCATCAATCTTTAGAAAGTAAATGGAGCATTCTTGAGACCAAAAGGCATTCTAACAAATTCATAGTGTCCAAACTGGGTAGAAAAACCTGTTTTTTTTCTATCTTCTCTTTTTACTAGAATTTACTAGAAAATAAATTTTCGTGTTGTTTTAATAATGTTGATATTTTATTTTTTTCTTCATTATTTAGATGATTTAAATTTAAGCCCTCTAGTTTACAACTTTCTAGGGTGTTTATTTCGTTAATATCGAAAGAAAGTAGAAAATTTTCAAAGTATATAGTGTTATTATTTATTTCTAAAAATTTGTTTTTCATATCAATTTTCGCACCAAAAGGAACCAAAAAGTTTTGCGCTATGATAGCGTTATATTTCTTGCTGAAAAAGTTGTGAATTTTCCATGAAAGGGTTCCAGAAGTCGAAATACCTCTGATATTGGTGTGATAAAGGGTTAAGGGTTTTAAACAAGAACTGTTTGTCTAAATTCTCTTCTTTAAAGTTTTATAAAATATTAGATTTAATTATGCTTGTATCAGAACCGATGTCTATCAAGCATTTTAGTTTTAGATTATTAATTGTTAAAGTTACTGTCGGTAATTTGTTGTCCGAGGCTGTCTTGAAAAATGTACGTCATGTTCTTGCATTTTTCGTATATTTTCAACTTTCATGGGTTCGGCAACCTCGCTGTTGTTATAGTATCTTGTTTGCCTTGTACTGTTAGAATATGTCGAATATCTAGATTGTTGTGTGCTATTATTACTATTGGGTTTTTTATATTGGGTAGCAATATTAAAGGTATTGGATCGTTGCGAACCAGAATTGTTATTAAAATTACTACTATTATTGTTATCATTATTATACTTATAACTAAAATTATTATTATTTCTATTATTGTAATTATGATAACTATTCTTGTTGTTATAATAATTGTTATTTTGGTAGTATTTTTGTTCAAATTTTTTATTTGTTTTTTTTCCCTATGCCTGTAGTCAACAGCTTTTTCGTCATCTAACAATTTTAATTCAGAGAATCTATATATATTTCTATTATTGTACTATTTGAACGGACATGTCTTTTAACTAAATTATCTATTTTTTCCGTTAAAATTCCTACTAAAGTCATATTCCTACTATTTATCATTATTAAATAATATCATAATATAAATAATAAATAATATTCCTACTATTTATCATTATTTTCAGAACTATATATGATAGGTTTGCTATTATCGAATTCGTAAAGTTCGTTTAGTTCATAGTTTGACTTTCTTAAAAGATTAAATAAATCTCTTAAATTACTTACTTTTATATTTCTGCACTCGTTGATCAATTCCACATAATCTTTCCTAGGGCGAAAATGTAATTTTAATTCTTGCTGTACTATTTCCCATATAAAATCAGAGCCTAGTTTCTGTATACATCTTTTTCCATCTCCTTGGATTTTATCATTATACACTATATCCATGCCGTAATTTTTAAGGTGGATGTTTGTGTTAGAAAGTGCAGCTGCCTTATTAACTGCCTTTATGAATTCTGACAGAGTGTATTGATTTTTACTATTAAATGGTGTTAACCTCCGAAAATGGTTTAACACTTGTTCCAGTGTTAATTAAAACATATTAGGTTGATGTTGATATTGCTGTTATTGTGCTGCTTATTGCTGTAGTGCGATTTGTTGTTGTTGTTGTACGATTTGTTGTTGCTGTGCGACTTGTTGTTACTATTTGACTTGTTGTTGTTGTGCGATTAGTTGTTGTTGTTCAATTTGTTGTTGTTGTTGTTCAATTTGTTGTTGTTGTGCGAGTAGTTATAGTTGTCGTCGTTCTTGCATAAATTCTTCTAGTTGAGCCTCTTGATGAAGAGCCGTTTGGCGGAGAATTTCTAGTTTACCTTCGATTGTATTTATTTCCCGCTTTTTATCGAATATTTTTTGTCTCTGACTTTTGTTCATGTAGAGTTATATTTATTTATATATATATTTTTTTTCTTTATTCACCAAATTAATGTTTCAAAAAAAAAAAAGTCATCTAATACTCTTATTAAATTTAAAATAATAGTTCCTAATTACACTAATTTACTTAATAAATAATTTTTATTAAAAAATGTTAAATGTTAAAAATGTTATGTTATTTTAAAATAAGAAATTTATTTTATTTTTTATTGTAGTTAGCTTATTTAGAAAAACACTATTTATCGTTTTTTGTTAATTATTTTTAATTAATTTTAACAACAAATTATTGAACAATTCTTTTCATTATATTCAATTTCTAAAAAATATATATATTATGTTTTATTATTTCAATTTAATATTTATATAATATAATTATGTTTTTTTTTTTATTATTATTAAAAATAACCACGTAGGGTGCTTCAACTTTTCTTTTTTTAATTTATTTTTATATTTATATAATATAATTATGTTTTTTTTTTTTTTTATTATTATTAAAAATAACCACGTAGGGTGCTTCAACTTTTCTTTTTTTAAAAAAGGTTCAAAATTTAATCTTCATATTAAATTTTCCGCAACTGCGACAGTTACGTTCTTTATTTAATTAAAACTATTTAGTTCTTTTAGTGTGGTCTTAAGAATGATTTTTATTTTATATGTTAATTTATTTATAATAAAAAATTTAGAATTACTTAATGCTAAGATTAGCATTTCTTAATATAAAAACAATAATATTACTTAATCCTAATTATGAAATATTTAGCAAATATCAATGTACATTTATTTAAAATTTATTAGTGAAAAATTAATTAACAGAAATGCTAAATTGCATTTCCTGTTATTCTTTGACTAAAATACTTTATTTATAAAAGGTGAATGAGCTAATAATTGATGTTTAGGTTAACATTATTATAATGTTAACATTACATAACATTAACATTTACCTACATTATGTTCATATATGTAACTCCCGCACCGTCGAATTGGCGCAGCTAAAATTAAACATAGCGATGCGGACAACAAGCATATGGGTGTCTGAAATTGTTATTCTCATCAAGAAGAGGATCTACACCATTCTATCGTTTATGGTAGGAGAGGAGCACGTAGAGTCGAAATCTGTTGCTAAATACCTGTGGGCGATGATCGACCAAAAACTCACCTTCGCGAAGCACTTGCGGCGGATGGCAGACAAATCGGAAACAATGGTCGTGAACTTGAGCAATATCATGGCTAACACTTATGGGCCTAGCTCAAGTAAGCGACGACTCCTAATGAATAACGTGCAGTCGGCGCTGTTATATGGTGCGGAGGTCTGGGGCGATTGAATGCGGTTTGCGTGGTACAGAAAAGGGCTGCCTTCTGTCCAGCGAGACGCTGCTCTGCGGGTTGCGTCTTCCTCTCGAACAGTCTCTGAAGCTGCTGTGCTCATAAATTCTATAGTTATACCCGTCGAACTCCTGCCGTTGGAAAGGAAAAATATCCACAGGAAAAGGACGGAGATCGGGAGAGAGAGCGGCCATGGAGGAGAGAAGCCGCACCATAAACAAATGGCAGGAGCTCTGGGACGTCGAGCCTAAGGAACGATTAACCCCTCGGCTTCTGCCGCACGTAAAGAACTGGATTAGTCGTAAGCATGGGGAGGTAAGCCACTACTTCACGAAGTTTCTAAGCGGACACGGACGAGTCGACACACCTGAATGTTGATATTGTGGGAGAGGCAGAGATGATGCAGAATACGTGACCTTCCACTGCATTCGGGGAAGGGATGGCAGAGCTGCAGATGAACAGATACTCGGACCGTTGTGGCCACACAATATAGTAGAGTACATGCTTGAAGCAGAACAAAACTGGCGTCTGGTGGTGGAATTCGTGCAAAACACGCTTCGCACCAAGAACCAAGAGGCTGAGGTGGAAGTTCCGCAGCGATGAGTGTGATTTCTGTGCCTATCTAATAAGGCTCAGCCTGAAGCAGTGTGAAAAACGGTACCAGGTTTGTGTCCTTTATTATAAATTATTATTATTATTAATTGTTTTGTTTGATGATAAACTGTTTATTTCGTTAGATTTATTGAGTAAAAAATTGTTTTTTATTTATACTTTTTGTCCACAAGAGAATTATTTTGTTATGTCTAATTATTCTAAATTTACATCTTTTTAGTTAAAAACTAAAATCAGCATTAATTACACCTTGAATATCGTTACAAATTTAGTACAATTATTTAACGTGTTTTAAATCGTAAACTTGAATAATTTTAAATCGTAACTTAAATTGACTGAAGTATTCTGAACATTCCCCTCACCAAGAACACATTAAACCGTAATTTGACTTGTTGATGGTAAAGGTTCTTCAGGAAACCTTGGCCAATGTATTGAGCGTCTTAACTTTTGGTGTAATGAAAGCTCTGGTTTGGTGGTTGCTGATGAATTACACTTAAAAATCTTAGTCCAAATTTTGCTATATACAGTGATACCTATTAAAAGCAATAATATGAAAATAATGATGGAAATCAAAATATATTCATGATGTTCAGGCTTAAATAACATCGAATTATTTGACATTTCATTCTATTTGTTATGTTGCATTTCTAGAATTCTCTGGATATCTGATATATCTCCATCACAGGTTAATTTGTTTAACCAAGATTCACATTTCCAACTAAAGTTCCAGGTTCTGACATATTCATCACAGATATAACATCATTTTGAATCGAGATCCGTGACTGTAACCCAAATGTTTCAGAAGCAGCATGCAATTTTGGTCAATAAGAAAATGCCCTATTGTAAGTGCTTCTAAATCATTGCAATCATTACTCGAAGAGCAAAGTGGTCTAGAGTTCAAACAGGATTCGGGTATACTTTACTTTAGATGCATTGTCCAATTACTTTCAATTTTACATAACGGTACCTAGTCACGTCACCTATATTTCATAGAGCATGATTTTTGGCGACAAGGTAATTTAAAGGTCAAATTCTAGAGAATAATACTATCTTTAATATACATCTTGTTTAATCTTATTAGGTGTTACCGTTTTTGAGATATTGCAGTTTCAAATGGAAATTTTGATAAAAAAAATAAACAATTTCAAACTTTCAAAAACACCAATATGATGTAAAATTTTCAAAGACACCTTACATTTATTATTGTACCGTTAGAAAGCCATCTTCACACCCTTTTAAATGGTATATAACAAGTATGGTATGGGTTGGTAAATAGTCCCACCAGAGGACACACACGCGAAATTAAAACAAGAATTTTAATAAAAAAAACATTTCCATACTTCATTTCTCATACATTTATTTTGCCTTTTTGTGTTCTTGTTGAAATTTGTAAAAAAAAATCCAATTAGAATGGATTTTAGAGTTTTATGCAATATTAGGGTTGTAATAATTTATTTAGGGGGAGTTTGGGGGTGGCAGCACCTACAATTTTGAAAATATTGTTATTTAAATATGTATGGAAAAATATAATTCTGATGGATTTTAGAGTTGCATTTAAAATCAGCGTTATACGCCTTTTACAGAATATAAGTTTACATAATTTTCATAAGTTTATATAATTTTTTTTTTTTTTATAAGTTTACATAATTTTTTTCATAAGTTTACATAATTTTTATAAGTTTACATAATTTTTCATAAGTTTAATTTATAATGAGTATTTCCCTGAAAGGAAATGTTAAACTCGGAACTTGCAACTTTAATTAATCGTGCATACATGATACGGTTACATAAGATTTTAGTCTATGTTGAACACTCAGGGTTTATATGAAAGAGCTTCATATTGTTGGGTGAACATACACCTTTATAACGAATTCTGGAAATTTGCATTCCTTCTAGATCTTTGACAACGTACCTATCATTCCGTAACACTTTCGCAATCTCATACGGTCCTCGAAATTTAACGAATAGTTTTTTATTAACTCCTGGCAGCGTGACATTATTTTTTAACATAATGTAATCACCTTCTCTATATTTGTAAGGTTTCTTGTGGAGTTTATCGTAATGTGTTTTATTATAATTTTGGTTCATTTGTATATTATCAGTGGCCTTTTGCCTTTTTTCAATAAGATTTATTTTAGAATCATTTTCTAGCTGTCCTTGAATAAATTCGGGAACTTTATCATCTAGTTGATCTTTTTGGTTAACTCCAAAAAGTAATTCACTAGGCGAAAAACCTGTAGACCTACTAAAGGTGTTATTTATTGTGTATTCAGTTTCCGTTAAGTATTTGTCCCACCCGCAGTCGTTTCACTATCGACTTCTTTAGCTAACATACTAGTAACAACACGGCTTACTCGTTCTACCTGTCCATTAGCTTGAGAAGTTTGGCTTGCAATTCTAACATGTGAAATATTGTTTTCGGAAAGAAAATCGGAGAACAATTTCGACGTAAAACATGTCCCTCTATCAGAGACTATTCTGTTTGGTCAACTATAACTATCGAAATAGGATTTTAAACAACTTATAGATTCTTCACTCTCTGTACTTTTTACTGGGTAAAGTTTTACAAATTTCGTAAAACCGTCTATAATAATGAGGATATGCAGTTTCCTTGATTTAGAACTAGCTAAAGGCCCTAAATGATCGATATGGAGCGTATCAAATAGCAGTTTACCTTTCGGAATATTATGTAGAATCCCTGGTTTCTTACCCGAATTTGGTGAAAAATGCGCGCACTTTAAGCAAGCCTTCACAAAGTTTTTTAGTTTTTCTTTCATCTTGGGAAACCAGTAAGTGCGTTTTAAAAATGCATAGCATTTTTCAACACCCAAATGACATAAAGCATCATGGTGCGTTTGAATCACGCGAGTTTCCATAATATTTGGAACGTAAAACTTAATGCCGTCTTTATCTTTCCTATATATTAAACCATCTATCATTTCGAAAAAAGGGCTTTCCTGTTTTTCTAAGTCAAAAATTATCTTTATGATATTACGATCTAGTTTTTGAGATGCAGCTAAGACATATTCAAAAGATTCATCCCTCACATAAAGAACATTAACTGCCCGGCTTGAAGTATCGGCATGGACCATCCTATAACTCTTACGATGCTCTATCTCATAATCGAAATTCTACAGCTCCAACGCCCAACGTGAAATCCGCGGATTTATATATTTTTATTAAAAGTTAGAGTTAATGCTCGACAATCCGTTATGATCTTAAATATTATACCAACTAAATATACTTGAAATCTTCGTAACGCATATATTATAGCCATTATTTCGAGTTCATAACTGTGGTACTTTCTTTCGGCATCAGTAGTGCGCTTAGAGAAGTAGGCTATAGGATGATATTTTCCATCCTTTTGTTTTTTTGAACTAGAATAACTCCATAACCTAAACTGCTACCATCACAATGCAGTTGAGTCTCATTATTAGGATTATAAATTGCTGATACAGGAGCATTCAAAAATGTTTGTTTTAAAGTTTCGAAACAGTTAATTTCGTCTTCACTTAAAATAAAAGGAGTATGCTTTTTGACACAATCATAAAATGGCTTCGCTACACAAGAGAAGTTCTTTATAAATTTCCTAAAGTAAGAGCAAAGTCCTAAAAAACTTTGCAAAGATTTAACATTACTGGGTAGTGGAAATTCTCGGATGGCTTTAAGATTTTCTTCATTAGGTTTTATTCCATCACAGGTTATTTTATAACCTAGGTACACTATTTCCTCCATCAAAAGAGAATATTTATCAAAACGGAGTTGCAAAGAATTATTTATAACAATCTCAATTACTTTCTCTAGTATAGCGAGGTGCTAGTCAATTGTTTCAGTAGCAATCAGCAAATCATCAATATATGTTAGAACTTTTTCAGAAGAAATTAGTTTTTTAAAAATTCTCTTCATAAATTTTTCAAAAATTTCGGGGGCGTTCTTTAATCCAAAAGGCATTTTTAGATATTCATATTGCCCTATAGGAGTAATAAATGAGGTAAACTTGATTGCGTCTTTTGCCATCTTTACGTGATGAAACCCACTCTTAACATCTAGAACAGTAAAGTATTTTTTGTCTCTGAGACGATTTAGATGATCCTCAATAAGGGGAAGTGGAAAATTATCCTGCACTGTAATTTTATTCAGCTCCCTATAATCGATACATAATCTTAATTCTTTGTTTTTTTTTTTGAAGTAACACTATCGGCGAAGCGTAAGTCAAGTCGCTTTCACGAATAACACCGCGAAGTATAAGATCATTTATAATTTTTTTCTAATTGTAACTTATGAGTGTAGGGTTTCTCCTAGGCGAACAATAAAAGGGTTTGTTGTATGTAACTTTAATATCCATTTTCAGACCTATAAGACGTTATTAAATCTTTGTTAGCGATTTCGTAAGCAGGTTTTATTATTTCTTTAATACGCTTTTAAACATAAATAGGGAGATTATTATTTACTATAACATTCAAATCACATTCATCATTTATAATGTCGATACATAATATTTGATTCAAAAATTACAAAACCTAATAGTGTTAAATACAGGAGCAACTTCGAAATTTCGTCGATCAGAGTGCACGGAAACGATACCAGATATATGATAGATAGATAGACAGAAGGAACGAGACAAACCTATTTATGATAGACAAGGACAAAAAAGAAAGTTTAACGACTTCATCTTACAGACCATTGTGTATGCCTGATACAGATGGGAAGCTTCTGGAGAAATTTTTAAAAGCTCGATTGGTATGGCCATTAGAGCTGCAGGTGATCTGCATTATTATTTATTATTATTATTTATTATTATTATTATTTATTATTATTATTATTATTTATTATTATTATTATTTATTATTTATTATATATTATTTATTATTTATTATTAATTATTTATTATTTATTATTTACTATTTATTATACATTATATATTATTTATTATATATTATTTATTATTTATTATTATTATTATTATTATTTTTATTATTATTATCAATATCATTATCATTAATATCATTATTATTATTATTATTATTATTATCATTATTGTTATTATCATTATTATTATTACTATTATTATTATTATCATTATTATCATTACTATTATTATTATTATTGTTATTATTATTATTATTTTTATTATTATAATTTATTATTATTATTTACTATTATTATTATTATCATTTAATATTATTATCATTTATTATTATTATTATTTATTATTATTATTATTATTTATTATTATTATTTATTGTTATTATTATTTATTATTATTATTATAATGATTATTATTATTATGATTATTATTATTATTATTTACCACGGTGGGCGGGGGTGTAGAAATGCCCACAGTAAGGAATGCTTGTGGCCCACAGTAAGGAATGGTGCCACCTGGGCAAAGAATTCAGCTGGACGGTTGAAACGAACGTCTGCTTGCGAGATTCGGAATTCAACACACCTCTTTGCTGAATATGTACCCCGGGTGAACTGCGGTTTAGAGAGTAGCACGCTTTAAAACCAGGGAAAACACCCATGTTGATAATTCTAAGTCAACCGGGAGTTTGTGCAGGGCAGCTCTCTTTTGAAGTATACGGAACCCTCGGCAACAGATTACTGGTGATTCGGTGGTCTGCTTAAAGAGGGGAAAGGACGGCTGAATGGGAGAGCTTCTCTATGGAGTGCAGGAGGGAGTCGAATTCTAGCTGTTTCCTCGGCTGTGGTCCGAGAACGAAACCCTGTACCTGAATAGGGGCAAATATATCGATGGATGTGAAAAACGGGCTGGCCGAACTAGATGAACGTATTGACGCGATAGTAGCTAGTGGCTTCAAAAATACGAAGCGGGGATCCGCAACAGTCACCGCCCCAATCTTGAAAGATATGGGTGTGATGACGGATAGAATTCCCATTCCTAGGCAGAAACGGTCAGTCAACATCCCGCTATTGAAAGAAAAAGGGCAAATAAAAAAGAGAGAGAGGAAAGAGAGCAGCAGAAGCATCAGAAGAAGGAATTGGAAAAGTTGCAGGAAACACGCACCTGGATTAAGGTCGTACCTAGAAAAAAGAAGAGAGAGTTAGGAAAAAGCCAGGAGTAAAGTCTTGGATAATGTCACCGCTGGTGCCGGAGAGAAAGCTAGTAATAAAGGACCGCGACAGAGAGGACTTCGTCGGGAGGCAATCCTGATTAAACTAGCCCAAGGCAAATCTTATGCTGAAGTATTACGCATTATCACGAAGGAAGTTAACCCTGAGAGCACGGTGACAGAAGTACAAGCGGTTTCTAAGACGCGGGTCGGAGAAGTCCTAGTGGAACTAGGGGTCGGAACAGGAGATAAATCTGCATTTGGCGAGTCCCTCAAAGCTATTTTGGGGGAGAACGCAAGCGTGTGCAGCTTAGAACCAAAGAAGACGGTGGAGATTAGAGATCTTGATGACCTCATCACCTCGGAGGAGGGGAGTAACGCCATAAAAGAAGTTTGGCGATTGGACAGCGAGTTTCAAAGCCTCGGTAACCGACTCTAACAGGAGGGTACAAAAGATGGCAATAGTGACCATAGCGACAAAGGGCGCGCAACAACTTATAAAAACCCAGCACATAAAAGTAGGATTCATCAGCTGCAGAGTCAGACAGAGGGCAACCAAGTGCTATAGGTGCTTTGGGTACGGTCACCGCGCAAAGGCGGGAACAGACAGAGCCTGTGAGCAGCGCCTGTGAGTTATCCATGCCCCGGCACCGACCGGGACCACGTCGACGTCCGGTGTATTGGTGGACCGAGGAGATTGCGGATCTCAGAAGACTCTGCCTTCGGCTTACACGGAGAGCACAAAGGGCGCGGAATCGTCAGGAGACAATCACTATCTCCGCGAAACATAAGGTGGCAAAGAAGTTGCTCCGGTACACCATTAACCGAAGCAAGGTTTTCCAATGGAGAAAGCCAGGGAAGAAGGTGAACGCTGACCCGTGGGGCCTTGGCTGTACAATAGTCACAAATAATCTTAGGTTGGGTCTGCGCTGAGCTGCATGAGTGCGGAGACGATTACACGGATAGTTGATGCACTTTTTACAACACACCCACTTCGTGAAAAGACCTCTGAAATAGGAATAGATGATATGCCCCTCTTCTCTGACGAGGAGCTGGGAGTTCCAGTAGATTCTTTACGTAACCGTAAAGCTGCCTATTATTATTATTATTATTTATTATTATTATGATTATTATTATTATTATTATTATTATTATGATTATTATTATGATTATTATTATTATTATTATTATTATTATTATTATTATTATTATGATTATTATTATGATTATTATTATGATTATTATTATTATTATTATTATTATTATTATTATTATTATTATTATTATTATTATTATTATTATTATGATTATTATTATGATTATTATTATTATTATTATTATTATTATTATTATTATTATTATTATTATTATTATTATTATTATTATTATTATTATTATTATTATTATTATTATTATTATTATTATTATTATTATTATTATTATTATTATTATTATTATTATTATTATTATTATTATTATTATTATTATTATTATTATTATTATTATTATTATTATTATTATTATTATTATTATTATTATTATTATTATTATTATTATTATTATTATTATTATTATTATTATTATTATTATTATTATTATTATTATTATTATTATTATTATTATTATTATTATTATTATTATTATTATTATTATTATTATTATTATTATTATTATTATTATTATTATTATTATTATTATTATTATTATTATTATTATTATTATTATTATTATTATTATTATTATTATTATTATTATTATTATTATTATTATTATTATTATTATTATTATTATTATTATTATTATTATTATTATTATTATTATTATTATTATTATTATTATTATTATTATTATTATTATTATTATTATTATTATTATTATTATTATTATTATTATTATTATTATTATTATTATTATTATTATTATTATTATTATTATTATTATTATTATTATTATTATTATTATTATTATTATTATTATTATTATTATTATTATTATTATTATTATTATTATTATTATTATTATTATTATTATTATTATTATTATTATTATTATTATTATTATTATTATTATTATTATTATTATTATTATTATTATTATTATTATTATTATTATTATTATTTATTATTATTATTATTTATTATTATTATTATTTATTATTATTATTATTATTTGTTATTATTATTATAATTTTTTATTATTATTATCATTTATTATTATTATTATTATCATTTATTATTATTATTTATTATTATTATTTATTATTATTTATTATATAATTATTTATTATTATTATTTATTATTATTATTACTATTTATTATTATTATTATTATTTTTTATTATTACTCTTGGAATTCCGCAAAACAAAAACTAAAAAATTTAAATTAAAAGCCCGATTTGCAAGTGCTCGGATTTTGTAAAACACACATTTCTATAAGTTTACATACACTATATCATTACATAATTCTATATTTTAATACATATTATAATATTGCAAATAACACACACTTATAATTAAAATTACATCAGAGATGGTGTCACAAGCAGAAGGAAACAAAATTGTAGAGGATGATCCAACTGAAATTTTGGCAAGTCTTCGCAGTCAACCGTAATAGGTCAACAGACAAGAATAAAAAATATTTTAGATAGAAAACAAGCTTTACTTTCATTATCGGAAGCAGAGACTAGACTTGGAATGTTAGAGAGGTATTACATATCATTCGATAAAATCATTCAAAATTGGAATCGTTGGATCTAAAATAACGAAAAAAAGCGGATGAAAAGCGCGAAGGATTTGAGGAAACATATGTAAGCATAAAATCAAAATTATTGGAAGTAATGGAAGGTAAAAGAGCAAAAACATCACCTTCGTATAATTCGTTTGCAGAATCAACAATATTTCACAATAAACCAAAATATAAATTTTTACCACAACTCAAACTGAATTTTCTGGTGAATATACTGACTGGCCTGATTTTATATCTATGTTTACGAATTTGATACACAACGATGACGAATTTTTGTTTAATTTTTGTTTAATTAAAAACGTTTATTTTTTTAGGATCATATATCTAAAATTATAAATTTTCCAACAATTGAAAGGCAGTCATCGGCTGAACAACTTTGAGTATTAAGTGATGGTATTAGTTCCCATTTTCTGGCTCTTCTCCAATTAGGAAATAAAGAGAAACTAGCAGATTCATTATTAGTAGACTTAATTTCATTCAAATTAAATTTTCAAACAAAAATTAAATGGGAGGAGGATCCTTCCAAATGAACTTTCAACATGGAATGAAATAGTTGTATTCATACAGACATGTAGATTATCTAATGTTGTGCATCTTGCATTAGAAAATCTACATGTCTCAAAACCTTATGCTACGCTATTCTATTGCTATCCTATGCTATTCAGTTATGGCTTTATTTTCCAAATCAAATAAAAATATACAAAAAAAATCAGCATTTATCGCATTCAAAAATAAGTGTCCATTAGATAACAAACATAATCATCCGATTTACTATAATGTGAAATCCTTTAAAACTTTCACCAAAGGAACCATTTTATGAAGTAAAACGTTTAAAATTGTGTATTAACTGTTTAAACAATGGTCATCAATTTAGTGAGTGCCGCTCTAGAAATTGTTTTAAGTGCAACAACAAGCACAACTCGCTTTTATGTTTACGGTCACATAGTTATGATATCATCGAAAATAAAAATATTGGAATACAATCACAAAATATAATTCACAAAAATACACAATCAACCGATATTAATTCTACGCGAAACATTGAATCAGAAAATTCTAAACAATTTGCAACTGCTCACAACGCATTCGGTTCATTGCAAGTAATTTGAGCTACAGCAAGGTTCAGCAAGTCAACTTAATTTCATCACTGAACGGCTGGCACAAAATTTAAAAATACAGAAATAAAAAATCAATATCATATTAGCTGTTATTGGTGAAGTATCAACTAACATCAAATGTAAAGCAAATATAAATATAAAATCTCGATTTAAAGGTTTTCAAGAAAATATCGAATCACACATCTTACGTAATATATAATGTAATCATCCAGACACATTCATAAATATTAATAATTTGAATATTCCGAGTAACGTTTTAAATAATTTGTCAAATCCTAACTTTTTCGATCCGCAAAAACTAGATATTTTATTAAGTTAAATTCGTTTAGGAAAAAATTTACCTACATTGGGTGATATCTGGCCCGTGTAACAATCAGTATTTATCACAGGCGTCATGTTTCAAAGTAACGATGAAAAAATTGGGAGATGGAAGAACACCAAGAAAATTGTAAAACATCAAACAATGGTGTGAAAATCATTTCGCTAACAATTATCAAACGTTACCATCTGGTCGATATGGTGTAGCATTACCATTTCGACAAGATGCAAGTGTATTAGGAAATTCTTTCGATATCGCATTAAAACGTTATTACTCACTTGAATCAAAATTATCAAAAAAAACAGAATTATTGAAGAATACTGATTTATTGAATATTTAAGGATATATCACATGTCAGAAGTGAATTTACAAAATTTGCCACAAAATCATTACTTTTTTCAGAACCATTGCATCATCAAGCCAGATTCATCCAGCACTCCTCTCAGAGTAAGCTTCGATGTAAGTTGCAAGACCACAACTTCTCGCTCGCTTAACGATATCTTAATGATCGGTCCAACATTGTAGGAAGACTGTTATTCACATTTATTAAGATTTTGAAAATTCAGATATGTATCAAGAGGGGACATTACAAAAATGTATCGTATGGTTGGGATGGCTAAAAATGATAGTTATTTCTAGTTCATAATTTGGCGCAACAAAATAACATAAAAAATTCAAGTATTTCGTTTAAAAACTGAAACCCATGGTACCAGCCAACTTTTTAAGTACAATGTGTTTAAAACAGCTAAGCATAGATGAAAGGACAAATTTTTTATTATGTTGTGACATTTTAGCCTCGAATTTTTACTTTGACGACGTGATTGCAGGATCAGATAGCTTAGATGAAACAATTAAAATCAAATATGAAATTGAAGAACTTTTAAAATTAGGTGGTTTCAAAATAACTAAATGTTGTTCATAAAACAATCCTCTCGGAAATTGATGATGGTAGCAAAGAAAAATTTCTTAAGGTCTCAAACTTAGGTCTCAACTTACATCTCGAATTTCACGTTTTCGTATATGCCAGCTCAAAGGCTTACGGATCATGCATCTATATTCGCAACATTGATGACTTCGGCAACTTTTCAATAAATTTGTTAATTTATAAATCTCGGATCGCATACTTAAAACAACTTACAATGTCATAACTTGAGCTATGCACTGCCCTACTTGGGTCGGAGCCCCTTTGTCGAATTATATACAACAACTATATGATTGCTGATGTTTCCTTCGTTTTGCATTTCTTTACAATAATGGTATTTTATGTCAATATGTTTTGATCTCCCATGATTTATTGGATTTTTGATAGATTGATCGCACTTTGGTTGTCACAGAATATTGCTGTTTTATATTTACAAAATGGAAGCTCTAATTCTGAAAACAATATCCTTCATTTTGAACTTTGATGATAACAACTTTTTCATATTTTGAACTTCTTTGAAATTATTTGATGCTATAAGAAGATCATCTACGTATATTAAAATGATAATAATACAATCATGTGTAAGTTTTATATACAAACATTCGTCTGCATTTGCCTGTTTCATGTTCAATATTTTTAAATACGTGTTTAACTTTTTTGTGGCACTGTTTTGCAGCTTGCTTTAGACCGTATAGAGGTTTATGTAATTGGCACATTTGTGTGATATCTGGTTGAAAATTTGGTACTTGTGGCAATTCCATCTATATTTCATCCTCGAGATCACCCTGGACATATGCCGTTAAAACATCCATTTGATGTAGGTGAAGTTGTAGAAGCGTATATCATACTTCATTATAATCAATGCTGCTTATTTGTTCACAACCTTTGACAACTATACGAGCCTTGTGTTTTGAAGAACCATCCGCATTGTTTTTTATGCAGTATACTCAACGGTTGCTTAACACTTTTTTATTAATATATTATTTGTTGATAACTATTTTTTCAAAAAATTTGACTTTTTATGATTATGATCGTTTTGGTTTGAGGTTTCCATAAGATGTACGCTTTCGACTCGGGTGAGTATCCTACAAAGATATATTCGTTACCCTTTGGTCCAATTTTGATCTTCCTGGTCTCTTTTCAAGTGCCACTACTTTCGCTCCAAATGATTTAAAAAATCCAACATTAGGCTTTCTATTAAACCATATTTCAAAAGGGGTTGTATTATTCAATATTTTTGTAGGGCATCTATTTCTGAAATAGACTGCTGTATTGACAGCTTCTACCCATATATGTTTCGGGAGATTTGATTCGATCAACATTCTACAGAGAGCTTATGTATAATTCCGCTAGTTTCGAAATATTTCTTAAAATCAGATGAAACACATTCCTTTGCGTTATTACTTCTAAAACGTTTGATTTTCAAACCAGTTTCTCGTTCAACTCGTATTTTAAATTTCTTGAACTCTTCGAAAATATCGCTTTTCTTTTTTAAAAATACCAAACTGATAAATCTTGAATGGTCACATATGAATGTGGCGAAATATTTTGCTCCTCCTAAGGATGTAACGTTAAACGGGCCACAAATATCAGAGGGGGTAGTGCCTATAACTTGATCATCTCTTGTTGTTGCGGGTGAGTAAGGTAATTGTAAAATCTTTCCTTTACTGCAAACTAAACATCTGATATGAAGGGTTTTAAATAATTCATCGTCGCTCAATTTTACACCTTCTACCAATTTCAATTTTATAATTTTCTTCAAATCTTGAAAATTGACATGTCCCAATCTTTGATGCCACTTCAAAATAAAATTTTCGTTTGTCGTTCCTTCTGATGATAACATAGCCATGTTGTCGTTTTTTTCTATTACATAAGTTCTGTTCCTTTTATTGGCTTTAAATAGTACAGGACCATCTTTTGATTTTACAATTGCTAAATTATTATTAAAGACCACTTGAAAGCCACATTATGTGATTTTAGACACAGAAACAAGATTCTGTTTTAATTGGGGACATTACCATAGTAAACATTATTTAAGGTAATTGTAAGAACATCTCCACTATGATTAGGAATTCCAAGTTTAATGGAACCAATTCCATGTGCAACAATTGTTTCACATCCTGCTGTTTTTATTGATGTTTGATAATTTTTCTTAAAACCGAAAAATTTACCTTTATTGTTACACATATGAGCAGTTGACCCGCTGTCCAATAGCCATTCATTTCCATTAACCTTTGATAAAACCGTTCGATACCATTGCAATATCTTTACCAGATCTTTCCCAAAAAATTTTTCCTTTTTGCCTTTGTTTGAATTTACATTCAAAATCTTTATGTCCCTTATGATCACAAATATAGCATTTTCCATTAAAATTATTTACCTTTTTATTTTCTGCTTTTCACTTATACTTTTTATAATTCTACTTGTTGCAATTTCTACCTAAAAATGCACTGTTATCATTAACCGGTTCGTCTGATTCACCACATGTTCTTTTAATTCTTAGTTCTTCTTCTAATAGCTTTGATTTTAATGACGTCATATCCGGCAGCTCATCACATGTTTCAATAGCAATA
>OX352772.1:156506659-156554159 GCA_947095535.1 Poecilobothrus nobilitatus | reverse complement strand
TAAAAATTATGGCAATAAAAAAAATTCAAGGTCTGACTATAAATCAAAAATTGAAGTTAAAAAGCCATGTAGAGTTTGTGAGGGCTTAAACAAAAAAAATCGCTATCATTCTGAATCAATATGCAGGTATAGAACAAATGAAAATGATAAAGGGAAAAAAATCAAATTAAAAAGGTCAATAGTTCAGAAATTGAAGTTGAATGAAAAAAATCAAATGGTTTGACAACTTTGAAAATAAAATTCTTTGAAATTGAAGAGTGTGGAGGTTTTATATTATAGATGATAAGAATTTTCAATATGAATTTTTAATAGGATTAGATATGATAAAGATATTCAGACTAAGTCAAAATGAGAACTTAAAAATATCTCAGCAGGATATTTTATATCTACAAGAAGAAAATAAAATTGAAAAACTTTCTGATGAAAATAAAAATAATGAAAAAATAGAGGAAACTTCTAACAATAAAAATAACAGATTAAAAGAATATAAAATAAACTTTAATGAACATGTAGAAGAAGAAAATTTTGAAGTAAAAATAAATCTAAGTGATAATCAAAATCAAAAATCAGAGATAAATATACTAAGCGATAAATATAAATCTAATTTTGCAAAAGATAAATATGATATTGGTACAGTTAAGGAATATGAAGCAAGAATACATCTATTAATGGGCAAATATTGTAGCAAGGAGCCTTACAAATGCACAATAGATGATAAAAAAGAGATAGAAGAGCAAATAGCAAAATTATTAGATAGAAACCTTATAGAAGAATTATACAGCCCATTTGCTCCACCAGTGACCTTAGCATTTAAAAAGAAAGACAATGAAAAATTCAGACTATGAATAGATTTCAGAAATCTTAATAAAATCGTAGTACCTCAAGCTCGGCCGTTTGCAACGATTGAGGGCCTAATGGAAAAAACAACGAATTGTAAAATTTATTCAACACTGGATATAAACTCTTTTGATCAATCCCTCTAAAAATTGAAGATAGAAAAAAAACAGGATTTTTGACACAAGAGGAACATTTTTAATGGACCGTCCTCCCTTTCGGAATAAAAACATAGCCAGCAATATTTCAACTAATACTAAGTAACATATTAAAGAAGTATAAACTTGCACATTTTTCAGTGAATTATTTAGACGACATTCTTATATTTTCAAAATCTTTCGCGGAACAATATATTTTTCTTTTGATGGAATCAATAAAAAAAGAAGGCTTCAGGTTAAAATTCAAAAAATGCTCGTTTACATCAGATATTGTAAAACATATTGGCCATATAATTCAAAATAATTCAATCAGATCAGTAAAAGATAACTTAATTTCTATAAGGAATTTCCCTGTTCTAAAAACCCAGAAAATATAAGACAATTTCTAGGGAAAAAAGTTTTTTTATCATGAATACATACAAAAAAGTTCAATAATTCTAGACGCACTACATAATCTACTAAGAAAAAATCAGAAATTTATTTGGTCTGAAAATTGTCAAAATTCCTTTGAAAAGATAAAAGACTTATTAAGTTCACAACCAGTACTGAAAATTTTCGATGCAAATTTACCAATTAATATTTACACAGATGAATGGTTGGAAGGAGTGAGTGCAATTTTGAAACAGACACAACCTAACGTCAAAGAAAAACCAGTGCCGTACTTCTCAAAGAAACTTAATGAAGTACAAAAAAAGAAAAAAGCAATATATTTAGAATGCTTGGCCATCAAAGAAGCATTAGATATTGGCAATATTGACTCATAGGTAAGTCATTTACAGTTTATTCAGAGCATAAGCCACTTGAAAAGATAAATTTGAAATCAAGAATGGATGAAGAGCTGGGTGATTTGAAATATTATCTTTCACAATATGATTTTAAAATAAAATATGCTTCAGGAAAAAATAATTTGGAAGCAGACTGCCTAAGCAGAAACCCATTATTGAACACAGAAGAAAAAAAAGAAGAAAAACTAAGAATGGTGAATTTAATATAATTATATAATTTAATATAATTATATCTAACAAAAAAAAACAAGTTAATTCAAAAACATAAAGCATATTTCAAAAAAGTTTATAAAAAAGAAAAAATTATTTTATCACAAGAATTTAATAATAAACTTATAAAAAGCATACTTGAACACTTTTGCCACATTGGTATCAAACAGTTACAAAAGAAAAATAGTCCTCTATACACAGCGAGAAATCTGACAAAAAATATTAGAAAGATCTGTAAAAACCGTGATATTTTCATAAAAAATAAATCTAGAGGACATGAATAGTTTGGTCTTATGTCTCATTTAGGTCAAGCCACAAGTCCTTTTCAAATAATTTCAATAGCTACCATAGTAGGTTTCGGAGGTTCAAGATCAACAAAGAATTATCTACATCTCCTAGTAGACCATTTCACGAGATACGCATATATGTTAACATTAAAAACGCAGAATGCGAATGATTTTATAAAACTAGTCAATAATATATCAGAAACAGAGGATATTGGTATGTTACTTACTGACCAATACCCTGGAATAAACTCAAAACAATTGGTTTTTACTGCGGTTAACGCACTGTTCTTAAATACAATGAATGAAAGACCTAATCCAACTCTGGTAAACAAAATTAGATGTAAAATAAATGAGGAAAATAAAAAGTTAGCTTGGGCCACAATAGCAAAAAAATGTGTCAATAAATACAACGAAACCGAACACTCAGTTACTGATTTTGCACCAAGATATCTATTGTATGGCAAAGTTGTAACGATTTTATCAAGTGAACTGAAATATAAACAAACAGAAGACAATTGGATAAAAAATAAAGAGATAGCATTAGAAAATACGACCAAATCTCATAATTATAACAAAAGACTATTTGATAAAAACCGAAAATATTTCAAGTTCAACATTGGAGATTGGGTATATATAGAAAATAGAAACAATTTGAACAGAAAAAAATTGGATTAATTAAAAATTGGACCCTACGAAATTGTGGAAAATACCAAAAACAATATATAAAATAAATACAGGCCACACAAAGTCTAACATTTTCCATATCACAAAACTCATGTATGTATGCCTATTTATATGCATTGTATTCAAAACTGTGTATCTTCAATTAGTAGAAAATTTGATCACGGAAGCCTTCATATCTGCTTTTAACAAATTCATTTCTCGTCGCAGTAAACCTAATATAAAATTTTCGGATAACGCCACCAATTTCCTTGGGACAAACAAACGTTTAAAAGAAAACAACATACAGACATTACCAAATCAACTTGTGCAGAGGATGGTATTATCTTCCAAATAATTCCTTCTAGAATTGGTGGTCTTTGGGAGGCGTCAATTAGAATAGGAAAACAATATATCTATAAGCATAGACAAATAACATATAGATAAGTAAATCGTATGGGAATTTTTTAAACACTTTTTTTTAGAAAAAAAAACATGGGAAGAAATTGCTGTTAAATGTAATAATAAAAATAATGTTAATAAAATGTATAATCAAAATCTGTATAATAAAAATGTTATTTATACGACTAAACTATATTTTTGTTGAGTTGTATGTATGCATACACTTTTTTCATTCTTTTTTATTTATTTGTGTTGTTTTTGTTATTATGAATGTTTTGAATATAGAAAAATAAAAAGAAAAAAAGAAAAAATTATTTAGATTAGAATTTATTTAGAGTTAATATTTGTTAATATTTTTTATAGAGGATGATATTCTTATTTCTTATTTGTATAAAAAAGTATAAAGAATATTGCATCGTTGTCGAATGCAACGTTATGTTACTTTCGTCTTTAACAAAAATATTTTGTATATGTGTACGTGTATATGCATACATATGAAAAATTAAGTTCTTTTATTTTTGCAAAATATTTCTTTTGGTAATTAAAATTTAATGGTTAAAACAAATACTTTTAATTGTTTAATTGTCTTATTTTAAAATTTTTAACTAGGTATACCAATAAAATTAGTTCTTAAATGGGTTTTAAATGTTTTATTGTTGGTTGTGGAAGGACAAAATCCAAAAATCCTGAAACAAAGTTCGTTGAATTTCCGAAAAAAGGAAAAACTTTCATTTGTGATTTTCATTTTCCCAAATCATTTTTCGGATTAAAAAAATTAAAAAATTCTTCTTATGCTAAAATTGCAGAGATTTTGAAAGAAAAAAATTTAGAAATTAGAAACAATAATAAAGAACCAAATAATAATTCAAATAATAAAAGTAGACGAATCTTCTCTATTAAATGTGTTTTAGAACATTGCGGGAACAAAACAAATAATATACCAAAACTCAGATTTTTTAGGTTTCCGTCTAAAAATAATGATTTAAATAATATTTGGATGGAACGCTGTAATTTATCTGAAAAAAATAGATTAAAAACTCGGATATATATATGTGAAAAACATTTCGATAGTTATAATTTCATTAAAAGAAATTTAAAGAAAACTGCATATCCCAATTGTAATTTACAGGTAAAGTTTTTGATATTGTTGATAGATATGATATTATTAAAAAAAAAGATAACTATATACAAAAATTTTTATTTGTAGTTATCTACAATAAACTTTGCGAATGAAAATTTATCCATTAATGAAAGGTTAAATAAATATGAATTTGTGATCGCTGAGGAAAATCATACTTCTCCGGAACCATATGTTCATAATTTAACTAAAAAAACTTATACTTCGAGAAATTTAGAAAACGCTCATTTAACACTTGATGATATTCAAAAATTACCATCTCCGACAACAAGACGCACATTATCAGTAAGTTCGATCGAAGCTGATTTCTGTAAATTTTGTTTAAAAAATGAACAAAATAGAGATTGTTATGCAAAAAAATGTGCAATGATGCAAAGGAAACTAAAACAATTACAGATCAAAAATAAACATCTAATACTTAAGAACAAAAAAAATTATTTTAAACTTACTTTTTTAAAGAAAAAAGTATATAATTCAACTACTTTCAATGCTCAAACTGATATTTCAATAATAATAGATAAAATAGACCATATCAATAATAATACTAAAATACTAGCCAAAATGTTACTTTCTAAACGTACTAGCACAAATATAGAATATCCACTAGAACAACGAAATTTAGCCATGAACATTCATTATAAATCAAGCTCAACTTACACTTTCTTCCGTGACAGATTAGATTTAAATTTACCATCAAATAGTTCAATTTATAAATGGACACCTATTAAACATTTAACACCTGGATTTAATCAACCTATTTTTGATGCTATATCAGAAAAGATTAAAATTTTAGATGATCAAGGGAAACAGGTATCATTAATTTTTGATGCAATGGCTATAAAACCAGAACTAAACTATTCAGAATATCACGATAAAATAATTGGACTAGAAGATTTAGGAGAAGGCAGATCTTATCCAAAAGTAGCAAAGGAAATCCTCGCATTTATGGTCCATAGTGATTTTAGCGACTGGAAAACGATAATTAGTTATTATTCATCTAAAAATGCCATAACAGGAGACAGATTAAAGACTTTAATTAATAAAAACATTGATCTTTGTTTTCAAATGGGTTTGACTGTGAACTCAATAATTTGTGATCAAGGTAGCAACAATAGAAGTGCATTTAAACATATGAATGTGTCCAAAAACAGACCTTTTATTATCTATAATAATCGAAGAGTGTATGTTATTTACGATATCTGCCATGTTATTAAAAATTGCAGAAATAGCTTGCTAGAGTGTACTGAGGGAATTGCATTCCATGGAAAGAAAAAATACAACAAAATTATGTCCACAATTGACTGATAGTCATATAAATCCAAAACGCATTTCAGAAAATGAATGTTAGTCTAGCTACAGAAGTTTTAAGTTCTAGCTGTGCTGCTGGAATTAAAACAATTGTAGATCAAAATTTATTTCCTCCACATATTCATTCGAAAGCAATTTCAACAGCTTTATTTTTAGAAAAAATTAACAATATTTTTGATTGTTTAAACAGCAAAATTAGATATGATAATCGCAGGCCTCTAAAATCATCTTTGGAAAAAGATAATCAAGTTTATAAGTTCTTACACTATATTAAACAATATTTATCCGAAATAAGAGTTCCTACTAAAGTTTACTGGGTTGATGGTTTGTTGCAAACAATTGATGCAATACTTTCTTTGTCAGATGATTTTTTTGCTAATCCCAAATTGCAGATCTCTTACATTTTGACAAACAAAAAAAATTCGGACCCAACCGAAAATTTTTTTGCTACAATTCGTGGTCATAATGGCTTTTCTAGAAATCCATCAGTAAAAGAGTTTAACGATGTAATGGGTAGAATAATGTCAATGAAACTTCTTAGTTATTCTTCGAATCTAATGAACTGTGAGCCTGATGACGATGAATATTTAAGAAATAGTTTAAATTTAACATTATCAGATAATATTCTTAATCCAGAAGCAGAGTTTAATCTATTTACAAGCGTCTCTTCAAATAATTATCAAAAATATATTGAAAATTTTGAAATCTCTCAAAACGAAAATTGTGGTCCAAATCTTAATACGTCTACTTTATTAAGCGATTCTTCCATTAGATATTTTGCAGGCTATGTACTGTTCAAACTTTTTAAAACTATTTCATGTAGTTATTGTGAAAAAATTCTACAAAAATCTGACGATAAAACATTATCATCATCGTCAGAATTACTAATATTTCATAGGAGTTATTCTGAAAATTCTGATTTTGGCAGTTTAGTTCTATCGTCAGATTTATTTTTTAAAGTTTGCAAGTTTCATATTCAAATATTTAAAAATTTTATAAATGAAAATATAGCAATTTGCCAGTTAAAGAAAACTATAATAAAGATATGTATTGAAGCGACTAATGCACAAGAAGAGTTTAAAAGCTGGTTTAATTGTTCGGGAAACTGTTATTTTCACCGTAAGAAAGCATTGGATTTTTTAATTTTGGTGGTATTGAGAAAACATTGTTCTTGGAAAGTTGGTAAAAAAGAAATACTCACAGAACAAAATCAAACGCGGAAGAAAATAGAAATATCAAATCCAAAACTAAACATTTTAAAGCCATAAATGAAAATAAAATAAATCAAAAAAATTGAATTTTACTGCTATAGTAGGTATAGTATTTCACGCCAATTTTAGAAATAAAAACTACTTTATAATTTTGAATTTACTTTATAATTTTTTAACGTTGAAATCATTTTTTGTTTTTTTATAAATCCTTTTGTTCTTTCATTTTTAATTTTATAATTGTTATTTAGTTTAATAAAAAAAATAGAAAAAATGTAGCTGCACCTTTTATTTTTTGTTTGAAGTTTTGTTTTTATCTTAATAAGTTTAATAAAAAATATTAAATACTTAGAATACCTAGCTACTCCTTTTTAAAATTGTTTCAAAAGGTATAGAAAGAAAGTTTTTATTCCTTCTTATTTTAATAAACTCTAACCTTTTTAGTTTTTGAGTTATGATAAAATGCTTTTGGGACAATTTGGGTAGAATGATAAAATTATTTCCCCAATTTTGAAAAATTAAATTTTTTATTATAGCCACATTTAAATTTAAATTATTGGCCATATTAAATATTTAATACAAATATAAGCCAAGGCTATATTGAAAATTTTGTACATAAATTAGTAACTTTAAAATACATATTAACATAGACAAATAACATATGTACCTACATAAGTATATACAAATAAGAAATAAGAATATCATCCTCTATAAAAAATATTAACAAATATTAACTCTAAATAAATTCTAATCTAAATAATTTTTTCTTTTTTTCTTTTTATTTTTCTATATTCAAAACATTCATAATAACAAAAACAACACAAATAAATAAAAAAGAATGAAAAAAGTGTATGCATACATACAACTCAACAAAAATATAGTTTAGTCGTATAAATAACATTTTTATTATACAGATTTTGATTATACATTTTATTAACATTATTTTTATTATTACATTTAACAGCAATTTCTTCCCATGTTTTTTTTTCTAAAGTTAAAAAAAAAAAGTGTTTAAAAAATTCCCATACGATTTACTTATCTATGTGTTATTTGTCTATGCTATAAGGCAATTGGTGGTCACAAATTCTCGACAGACGAATTTCGAACATTACTTTGCGAAATTGAAGCGATTATTAATTCAAGTCAAACGACGTGTATTTCAAATAATACTCAAGATTTTCAATGCTTAACATCTGGTCATTTCTTAATTGGAAGATCATTAACCTTGCATTCTGAACCTCCAATTATCGACAATTATTTCTCTAACTTATCAATTTGGCAAAAGGTCGCAT
Source organism: Poecilobothrus nobilitatus (assembly GCA_947095535.1). NCBI lineage: Eukaryota > Metazoa > Arthropoda > Insecta > Diptera > Dolichopodidae > Poecilobothrus > Poecilobothrus nobilitatus. Next base: position 156,545,877 of record OX352772.1, on the reverse strand, counting down.
TTGCAAAACAATTTTTAGGAATATTAATTTAATTATTGTCTGAACTTTGAAATAAATAATATGTACTCTTAAATTGCTAACTCAAAATTCACGACATTGTAATGCAATTTTCGGAACAAGCTCTTTTCGTTAAATTTATTAAAAAAGAACAAATGTAGTAATTTTATAATTAATTAGAAATTCATATAATTTGGTTTTTAATTCAAAATGCACGTTAAGAAAAGACAGCATTAATTTTTATAATATTTCTTGTAAAGCCATCGTACGAAATCCAAAATCTTTTATTTTTTTTTTATTGCGACATTGGAGCTGATAGGGACGCTGAAAGGCTTGACGCTTGTTTTTTAATAATTATTAAATAATATTGTAAAATGTAAAAAATTTAAATAAATTAATAAAATTTGAAAGTATTTATAAAAATAACTAAAATAATATAACTGAAATGATCAAACAATAGATATCCGTCCTTTTCATACATTCACATTTTTTGTGATAGACTATATTGTTTGTTATTCTATTAATTTTCTAGCTTATTTTGCTATGTTTACATTAAGCATTATTTAAGTATCGCATTTACATTACTAGTAGTTGACTTTGAGTTGAAATTACTTTCAAGGAATTAAGGAATTAAAAACTGTTGAAAGTATTTTGCAAACTTTTTGTTATCTGTGGTGATTACAAATGCTGAATATTATTTTTATTTAATATTAATTAATTGGTAATTAATTATTATTAAATAAAATTAATTAATTGTTAAAACAAGAAATGTTGACTTTGCAACTAATGCGATTAGTGAAATAATTCTTCTAGGGATGAGAGCTTACATACCTCACTCTAGGAAAAGTATTAAAAGGTCTCCCAAATCTTGGTTTAATCGCATTTGTGCAAATGCAATATCTAAAATGGAGGAAGCTCAAATCTACAAGAGTGATAGGACTGAAGCTAATAGGTCAACAAGTAAAAGTTCTTGCACAACAGACGGTTGAGAAGGCAACTTTTGCACCTTCCTAAAAATAGCAAATCTTTTCGGACCTTTGCTAAGAACCTTAACGGTAAAAGTGGCGGTCCTTCGTTCCCGCCTTTGGTTGATAACAATGACGAAATTGTATCCGATCTCAAAGAAAAAGCAGATTTATTTGCCAAACATTTCGCCTCCAATTCAACATTGCCCCAGCAAACACAAAGACCATGCATTCTTCTCGAGGTTAACTGCTTCTTAGGTAGAATTTCTTTCAGAACTCGTGCAGTTCTTAAAGCTCTTAAAAATTTGGATACAAAAAATCAGCCGGTCCTGATGGCATTACCGCCACGGTTTTGAAAAATACTTTTTCTACTATTGCGAAACCATTGCGCAATCTCTTCCATTTATCCCCCTCTTCGGGTGGATATCCTACCCAGTAGAAGACAGCGCACATACATCCCATCCCCAAAAAGGGAGAAAAAAGCGATCCCTCCAACTACCGCCCTATTGCTATCACTTGGGTCCTCTCCAAAATAATGGAAAATTTAATAAATAGAAAGCTTCAGAAATATCTACATAACAAAGGATTAGTTCATGATCGTCAATATGGGTTCCGAACCCATTGGTCAACAGGTTATCTCATGACATGCCTCTGTGAAAGGCTCAACATCAGGCTCCACCATTCAGGGGAGTCCGATGTTTTTGGTTTTTAATATTTCTAAAACTTTTGACCGAGTTTGGCATGATGCTTTAATTGCTACATGCAAAGCAATGGGCCTCGGTGGTGTATTTGTGAAATGGATTGGAGATTTTCTTTCGAATCGTTCGATTCGTGTCCTGGTCGATGGTTACTCTTCAGACCAATTTAAAACTTTAATGCTGGTGTCCCTCAAGGATCTGTTCTCTCTCCGAAACTTTTCCTAATATTTAAAAACGATCTTTTAAGTAAAACCAATCCAATCCATAGTTTTGCAGACGACAGCACGCTCGTTGCGTCTTATGTTAGACAACGACACTAAATATTCTTCTTCACTTGAGCTCAGAGCTTTCGCTTGAGCGCTTGAGCTTGAGCTTCGTTTGAAACTCAACTTGGACTAAATTTCTAATTGGGGCAAAATCAACAGAGTCGATTTTAACTCTAAGAAAACTCAATGCTGTTTAGTCTCTCGGAAAAGAAACACTTCAATCCCAACTCTAACTTTTCAAGGGGAAGTTTTACAGCATGCGGGTGAGCTCAACATCTTGGGCATGGAGCTAAATCAAAAATTAAGTTGGTCCAATCATATTTTTGGTATAGCTAAAGCTGCATCCAGGTGTATGGGTTTCTTGTATCATTGTAAAGCCTTCTTTTCATCTTCTGATCTCCTAAATATCTATAAAACATATATAAGACCAAAGATGGAGTACAATGCCCATATTTGGGCGGAGCCTCCAAAACGGCATTGGGATTTCTCGATAAAGTGCAAAATAGAGCAATTCGTCTAATAAATGATCACAATGTCACCTCTACGCTCTCTCCACTCGGTCTACGGCGCCTAACAGGAACACTTACCCTGTTTTATAGATACCTTATAGGGTTGGGGTCTTGCTCTAACGAGATTAAAAGTTTGATGCCTCCTCTCAAAGCATTCCAAAGAGAAACAAGGAGAGCCTCTGCTGCCCATCCCTATGTAGTTCAATTCCCAGATGGAATAATTCGGCTTATGGAAATTCGTATGTAGTACGAAGATCGCGAATGTGGAACCATCTTCCACCTCATGTGTTGGCCAGATTTTGTGATGGTTATATTTAAAATGTGCAAAGATTCAAGGTGAATACTAACAACTTTGTTCACAATATGCCTGCCAATTTGAAAAATATTTTCATTCCTTAGCTCAACTTCCTATGACCAGGCAGTACAGTACAGGTACAGGAAGTACATAGTACTAGTACTATGGTTTGGTCAAAAAAGGGAGGTGGTGTTTAGTGGGCTAAAGTCCCACACACTCATAGATGAATCGTGCTTGTTTTCACTCCTCTATAGTGTCTTTCAATGATTCCCACTTACCCTCGCAAAAAACAAAAAAAAAAAAAAAACTAATAAAATTTGAAAGTATTTATGAAAATAACTAAAGTAGTAGTATGAAGGCAGTCTTTTTTGTTCAATTAACAATACATCAGAAATAGAATAATTTGGACAAAATTTTGGTTCGTATTTTTTTTAACAATAATTGACTTTAAAAAGGCTTAAGCTCGCAACAATTGGTCCTTCCAGCCGGATCTCTTGGAATTCCGCAAAATAAAAACTAAAAAGTTTAAATTAAAATCCTGATTTGCAAATGCTCGAATTTTGAAAAACATACATTACTATAGTTTACATACAATATATCATTGCATAATTCTTTATTTTAATACATATTAAAATATTGCAAATAAATACACCTATAATTAAAATGACATCAGAGACGGTGTAACAAGCTGACGAAAACAAAATTGGAGAGGACGATCCAACTGAAATTGTGGCAAGTCTTCGCATTCAACGGGGCGTTGTAATAGGTTAACAGCCAAGAATAAAAATATATTAGAAAAAAAAACAAGCTTTACTTTCATTATCGGAAGCAGAGACTAGACTTAGAATGTTAGAGAGCTATTACATATCATTCGAAAAAATTCAATCAAAATTGAAATCGTTGGATGTAAAAGAACGAAAAAGAGCGGATGAAAAACGCGAAGGATTTGAGGAAGCATATGTAAGCATAAAATCAAATAATAAATAATTCGTTTGCAGAATCAACAATGTTTCACAATAAACCGAAAAATAAATTTTTACCACAACTCAAACTAACTGAATTTTCTGGTGAATATACTGACTGGCCTGATTTTATAGCTATGTTTACGAATTTAATACACAACGATGAAGAATATTTGTTTAATTTTGTTTAATTAAAAACGTTTAATTTTTCAGGACCATATAGCTTAAATTATAAATTTTCCAACCATTGAAAGGCAGTCATCAGCTGAACAACTTTGAGTACGAGTAAGTGTTAGTATTAGTTCCTATTATCGGGCTCTCTCCAATTGGGAAATAAAGAAGAACTAGCAGATTTATTATTAGTATACTTGAGTTCATTCAAATTTAATTTTCAAATAAAAGTTAAATGGGAGGAGGATCCTTCCACTTTAAATGAACTTTCAACATGGAATGAAATAGTTGAATTCATACAGACATGTATATTTTCTAATGTTGTGCATCTTACATTAGAAAATCTACATGTTTCAAAAACTTCATCATCGAAAATAAAAATATTGCAATACAATCACAAAATATAATTCACAAAAATACACAATCAACCGATGTTAATTCTACGTGAAACAATGAATCAGAAAATTCTACAGAATTTTATTTTCTAGTGAAAGTTTTAAATTTAATTTAAATTTACTTAATTTTATATGCTTTTATATTAACTCGGCGGTGTCGGTTTATTTATTTATTTATTTATTTATTTATTTGTCATTCTGTCACGCTTTTTATTATCTTCGTAATCTGTTACCAACATTTGTAAGTGTTGTATGGTGCAGAGGAAAGTATACAGGTTTCAAAAGTGGGGGTCATGTTGTTCGAGTTCAGTTCACATGCAACTTTTTTTTTTTTTAACTATCTATTCATCAACATTTTTTGAATAAAATATGTATATATTTTGTATATATGAATTTAAAACTTAAATTTTTATCTCTAAATTCATGCATACAATACACACGCAATATATTTTTGATCTTTTCTCCTATAATAGTATAATATTAATGTCCATTCCACATGGTGTTTTTTTTGTATTAGCAAAATACAATACATACAATATTTTTATATATGTATGTTGCTAAAATATTTTGTTTACAACATTTGTTTAGTATTTAAATCAAAATATTTGCTGTCAACATTCTTTAATGCATATTGAATATGCATGGTTAAAAATTAAGATTTTATGTTTGTAATATGTTCATTAAAAATTTAAGTGTTGTATAGTGCAGAGGAGAGTGTAGAGGTTTTTAAAACAAGGGTAATTTGGTTCGAATCCAATTCCTGAACAAACATTTTTTTTTTGTTAACTGTATTCATCAACATTTTTTTAATAAAATTTTATGTATAATATACACATATTATTTGATCTTTCCTCCTATAAATAATTTAGTTCAATCAATCTTGATGTGCACATGTATTTTATATTAGAATTTAGCAAAACACAAAATATATAGGTACAATATTTTTATGTTTTTAAATTATTTTGTTTTAAAACATTTTTTTTAGGATTTAAATCAGAATATTTGTTGTCAACATTCTTTATTGCATATTGAATATGCATGGCGTTAAAAATTAATGTTTTATGTGTTTTATTTAGGAACATTTATTATGCATTTTGTGTATATAGGTATACATATAAAATTTTATTCAAATTCCAATTGCCAAATTCAAACTACATACATACATAATATTTTTTTTGTATATATATACATAGTAAAGAATATAAAAAGTAAAGATCATTTCAAAATTATGCTTTTGCGCATTACGAATTATGATTTACAAACAAAATTTTGTCAACACAAAAAATTAAAACTACGTATTTAAGTATGTACGTATGTACATAATATTATGTTAAACTAATTTTCTAAATTATTTTGTTCCGTTCCATTTGTTTATAATTTAAATCAAGATATTTGTCAACATTTTTTACTGCATGATCTTATTAAGCGATTAGGTAGGTACATAGGTGTTCAAGGTTAGATGTTTATTTGGATATACGATATACTACTTATAGAAATATACAGTAAAATACATTTATGTACATATATAATTTTCATACGTACGTGTTAGAAATGTTGCTTCAACTAAAATTGGATTGTAATATTTATAATCACAGTATTTTAGTACATATTTTACCCTTGGGAATAAAAAATTATTACTCTTGCTGTAATGGAATCGATTTAACGTCTCTTAATTTTCTTAAACATTTGGTATAAAATTGTAAAACGTATTTTATATCAGAAACAATAATGTATGTGTGAATGAAAAATATCCCATATTTTTTTTAAATTCAAATTATGTTTCTTTTAAAACTAAAAAGTATAAAATAAAATAATGTAAAAAAAAACATGTTTTAAAATATGCTTTTATCGAAACCAAATTCGCCCCCTAAAAAGTAGAAAATGAAATTGATTGCAAAACTTTAGCTTTTTGGACTGTTATAATATAAAAGTGAATTGCTAGTGCAAGCATTTTGGACTGTTATAATATAAAAGTAAATTGCTGGAATAAAAAAGAAACACGAACCTCAAATTTCGCAGATTTTTATTTAACCTTATTCCAGCAATTTACATTTTTTTATTGAAATTTTAATATTTAATTTTAAATTTAATTCGTTTTTTTTTACTTTAATTATAAATTTAATTGGTTTTCTTACTTTTTAAGTAATTAAATCCGATAATTTTTATTCCATTAATTCCTAATTTTTATAAAAAATTACCAACTTTAATGTAGATTTCTGCAACTTACGCGGTTTACAAGCGAATTTCAGTGCCGCCGATTGTCATTTAAATTTCAGTAAACCAGCAATCCTTGCCCTATGTGAAAAACAAGTTAGTGGTCAGAATGATAATTTTAATATTAGTGGCTTCACACTCGTTTCACACTTGGTACCTAAAAGACGTATCGCTATATATATCAAAAATTCTTATTCAACCTAAGGTTGAAACATAAACTCATCCACATGCCAAAGAACATTAAATCCTTTTGGACTTTTCTAAAGCCATCATCCGTCCCGGAAGTTGATTATTCCTTCGGTAAAATTTACTTTAGGGCGAGAGCAGTGATGAAAATCTTGAAACATCTCGATGCAAAAACATCAGCCGATCCAGATGGTATTACTACCATGATTCTTAAAAATACCTAATCAAGCATTTTAAAACCTCTACGTAAGAGGTTTTCTACCTTCCCTTTACTTCGGGTATTCATCCTACCCAATGGAAGGTTGCGCATATTTTCCCAATTCCAAAAAAAGGTAATAAAAGCGATCCCTCCAACTACCGCCCTATTGCTATAACCTCGGTTCTTTCTAAAGTAATAAAAAAAATTGCAAACTAGAAGCTTTTGAAATATTGTTATGAATTTAGTATTAAAAATAAAACAATTACTCGTAATCATGAAAGTATTTTGCTTTTCGATTAATAGTTTCTTTTTTCGTAAAAGATCTTGAAAATTTCCTTCTTCCATTCTTAAATAATTTCTATAATCATTTGGTTTTTTTCCATTAATTTCCATTCTTAAATAATTTCTATAATCATTTGGTTTTTTTCCATTAATTTCATTTAAGAGTTCTTGATTTGAATGTTTATTTTTATTATACCCTACACTTAAAGTATAGGGTATATTAACTTTGGTATGGTGTTTGTAACCACCAAAAGGAAGCGAGTTAGATATGGACATGTATATATATTCTGAATCAGAATCACCTCCTGAGTCGATTTAGCGATGTCCGTCCGTTCGAATAATAACTCAAAAACTAGTAAAGCTATCTTGATGAAATTTACATAGGAGGTAACAAATTACAAAAGAAAGGCTAACTTCGAATCTGGACAAAATCGGTCCATGGGTTCGGGCACCTCCCATACAACTCCTGAAACCGAATACGCATATCTTCGAAATTAATAAAGATAGAAATTTAAAATTTTGTGCGATGGTGTGTTTTTCTGAATCCTTGACATCCCTAAAATTTGAGATGAATTGGAGTGGTTGTTCGGGACCTCCCATACAACTCCCAAAACCAAATAAGCATATATTCGAAATTAATAAAGATGGAATCTTTAAATTTGATACGAGTGTGCTGTTTCCTGAATTCTTGATTTGCCTAAAATTTGAGATGAATTAGAGTGGTCGTTCGTGTACTTCTCTAACAACTCCCAAAACCGAACAAGCATATCTTCGAAATTAATAAAGATAGAAACTGCAAATTTGATACGAGGGTGTTATTTCCTGAATCCCTGATTTGCCTAAAATTTCAGATGAATTGGAATGGTTGTTCGAGTATCTCTCACACAACTCCCAAAACCGGACAAGCACATATTCGAAATTAATAAAGATAGAATCTTCAAATTTGATACTAGGGTGTTGTTTTCTGAATCCCTGATTTGTCCAAAATTTGAGATGAATTGGAATGGTTGTTCGGGTATCTCCCACACAGCACCCAAGACCGAACAAGCATATCTTCGAAATTAATAAATATAAAAACTTGACATTTGATATAAGAATGTTCTACTCTTTTCTGATGATGAATCTAAAATTTTAGATGAATTGGGGTGGTGATCCGCGTGCCTTCACACACTTCCCAAGACCTAACAAGCATATCGTCGAATTTAATAAAGAAAGAAACCTGATATTTTGTACAAAGTTTGTAAAAGCATTTATTTTTTTAGCTTATATTAAATACCTAATTAAAATTCCTTATGGATTTTTAATTTAATTTGAATTTTTTAGGTGTAGGGTATAAATAAGTCGGTTGCATCGACTTACTGTTACATTTACTTGTTTTTCACCCATTTCTGGTGTTTTTTATTTCTTTTTTTTTTTATTAATTTCTGTAATCACCATCAAAGAGATAATTTTATTCGCCATATGTTCTACTTTGGAATATAAAAATACTGAAGTTTCTAAACTTGTTTAAGTAAAAGTTTGCTAGTGTATGGTGAACACATAAACAAGTTTATGAACATGTTTTTAAACAAGTGTTTTAGTGTATGGACCTCAATATGGTAACAAATCGTTATTTGATTAATCGTCAAATAGATAGTACATTAATTAAAAATGTGATTATAACATCCCTCCCCCCTTATAAAAGGAAGTTGAAACATATTTTTTTAAACGCTAAGAGGGAGAGAAAAGAAAATGAAACTTTATTATCTGAAGGAAAAAAATAATATAAAAATTTAACTATTAAATATGAAAACAAAAAATGTAAAAATAATTTATATACAAAAAAAAATTTTTTACAATAATTATAATTTGACACTCAGTTTGAAATATTTTTAATAATTTTTCATTAGACATTTTTTTTAAATTTTTTTTTTTTGGTAAGTAGGAGTTCCAATATCTATTTTACAAGGTAAAGAATAGTTATGAATCATAACTTATAATAAATTAGCTTTAAATTGTAATGATCTAAACAATTTTGAATTCATAAATATTTCCCTTCTGTTTTATAAAAACAAATTAAAATTTTAACAAGAAGTTTCATTTGTTGGAATCTTTTTTGCTGTACATTTTATTTTTAAATATATTTTGTATAGTATTAGTCATTGGTGCAGTGCATAAGTCACCGGTCTTTCAGACGAAAGGTCTCGGGTTCAAACCCTGGTCAGGTCAAAAATAATATATAAATATAATAAAAATAATGTAAACAAAATATTAAATATAATTATAATTTAATACTAGTACCAAGTTGGCCCACATATCTAATAGGCAAAGGGCCCCAAACATATCAGCTGTCATTTATGCCAGTTCGGTACAAATAATAAATAAATAAATAAATAAGTATTAGTAATATAATCGTTATTGTAATTGCCATGATGGAAATAATGAGAAAAGAACTTGTTATTGTAACTTCGTTAGATTTATTATAATTTGGACATCGTAATTATGTTTTTATATACATTGAAATTGTCCAAATTGATGCATATGTGGAGAAACAACACCCATATTTTCAGGAACAGTTATATTTGGTAATATAAATTTGGAGATTTGTGATTTTAGAAAACTTATTGTGTGAATGCTTTGCAATTGGGCTGAAGCCTGAAAATACCACTATCTTGTATCTTTTTTATAGTAGCAATTTTATCGCACATTACTTTTATAGAAGTAGGTTGGGCACTATGTATAACCAAGCATTGGTTTCCAACAGATTAAACCACAGCTCTTGTTACAGTTTGAAAATGTTTATTTCGCAATTTTCTGGTTTAACATCTTCCAAAAATAATTTTATTTTGCAGTTTTGAATATTATTACTGTGATAAATCAAATTTTGATAACATAAATAGTTTTTTTTTTTGAAATTTAATACATTGGCTCAAATTTGATCTGCTAAGAAATATATAGCGTTGTAGATCTTCATTAATTGCAACATAATCACTACTTGTCTTAAGATAGTAGAATAAGTCATCATCAAAACGTAATGATAAACTTGTAGTTTTATAAATTTCAAATATTTCAGAAACTAACGAGATCTTTACTTCTACGAGTAAGTGATTGCTTATATAAATGGGTTCTACGAAAATTATAGAGTTTAATAGTCGTAAGTTTAGTTGATTTAAACTGAAAGGGAATATCTTATTAGTAGTCTGTTCTAACTGAATTTGTCGTATTGCTTGTATAAATGTATTTGAATTTAAAAATTTGTTGCTTACTTTTCCTAATTTAGATTCCTGTATAAGATCAATCATTTGATTTTGGTTTGAGACTAAATTGTAGAGAAGGCTATTAAGGCTACGGATATTTCATCGAAAATATGAAATGTTTGGCTCATTTCGGTTAAATTATCAATTTTATTTAATTGGTAATTTATTTGGTTTTGAAATTTTTATTTAATTTTTGTTCTGTTACATTGTAATCGTTCATAAGTTCTGTAATAATTGTTGTCTGAGCTTCTTCCAAATGAAATAAGTTTAACTGTTTTTTGTTAATTATATCAAGTGCTTTATCAATTTGTTTAGCGTCGTCGTAGTCCATAGTTCCGAATAAAATATTTGATTTTTTCCTAAGCCATTGATTAAATCTCCGTGAGAATTTAGAATTTCTCTTTTCGGTCTTTTGATAGAAGTTATATTAAATAATTGAGTTAAAATTTCATTATTTTTGTAAATTTTATTTAAATAAGTTTGTAGCGAATTTAGATTAATTTTACAAATCATGCAACATTAATGTTCTATTTATAATTATACAAAGTTTTTTAAGAGAATTAAAATCATGTTCTATAGTAATAATGTACTAAAACTTTCGTTGTTCATATAGAACAAAAATTTCCTGTTTCCTGATTTTTGCAGTTTCCCAATTTTTTTCGAATATATTCCTGGTGCTGTTACTGGTATCATTTCCGATCAACAGCAAGTAATTTGAATTAAAAAAAATATGATTCTGTTATGAGGATCGAAAAAAAAAATAAAAGAATTTGAAAAGATTTGAAAAGATTTGGTAATGCATTTAGTTTAACCCAAAGAAAAATTATAATAAATTAAGTAATAAACAATTTTAAGATATTATTATGCAGGAGGTTAGTTTTTTTTACCTATTTTAATAACTGAATTCACAGGCGATTTTATTTCTACAATTTATATGGATATGTAGACATATGGACCCTTGTATGACGGTGTTAATTTTTTATTTGTTCAATTTTTATTTCTAGTAAAACTTTCCCTCCAACCTGGCAATTTGTGGTTTTACAATTTTTATTATCGCAAATAATTAAATTAAATCATATCCGCTTTGCAAACGAGCTTTAAGTTTATAATCATAATTATATATAGGTTCATAAAACCGCTTTGAAACCGAAAAGTGTTTCATAAGGTGTAAAATTTGTTGTAGAATGTGGAGTTGTGTTGTAGTAAAATACTGCATAATCGATCCATGTATCCCAATTATCTGGAGCTTTACTTGCTCAGCTACGAAGATAGTCACCAAGAGAACGATGTGAACGTTCTAATCCACCATTACTTTGAGGATGATACGGACTAGTTTGGATTTTTTTTATTCTCAGTAACTTAGAAACACTTTTAAAAATATTGCTTAGAAAATTTTAACCTTGATCGGTGAGGAGAGCTTTTGGAATTCCGAAAGTATAGATTACTTTACGTACATAGAGTTCTGAAATTATTTTCGCTTCTTGGTTTGGTATAGGAATCGCTTGAATAAATCGCGTCAAATCATCATGAAAAGTTAATATATGTATATTTATTTTTGTTTTCAGAAATGGGCAATAGTCCAACTATATCTAAAGCAATTCTTTCGAATCGTCTTTTTGAAGTAGTTGTAATTTGCATTGGCATTCTTATTTTATTATAAGTCTTATTTTTCTCACAAATAATACAAGATTTTATGTACTTTTTGATATCTTTGAACATATTTTTCCATTTATATCTCGTTTTTAATCGATTTATAGTTCGTGATATATCTTGATGCCCTCCTAAAGGTGCAACATGAAATTCATATAATATGCATTTGTTTGATATCTTCCGGGTCTGTCAGTTTAATGATTTTGTTTGCGTCAGTTACGATCAGTTTTATGCAGAATTAGTATTTGCTAGTACTTTATACTACTAGCATCAGTAGTAATAAAGAAAGGTTGTTCATTATTAGGATATTGCAAAATTGGATATTCTGTGATTGATATTTTAAATGTTTTAAAAGCTTCATCACAAAACGAACTCCAATCGAATATTTTATCCTTTTTTAAAAGTTTGTTGATTGGATTCGCTAGTTTTGCAAAAATTTTTATAAATTTGCGGTAGTATCCTACTAATCCCAGAAAAGATTTTACCTGTTTAACATTCGCCAGTGATATAATATTTTGTACAGCTTGAATTTTGCTTGGGTCAGGTTTAATGTCTTATTCAGAAATTACATTACCTAAATATATCACTTCTTTGTGAAGAAACTTGCATTTCTCTGGTTGTAATTTTAAACAGTACTTTTTTAGAGACTTTAAAGCTTCAATTAATTTTTTATTATGGTCAGTTAAGTTTTTTCCGTAAATAATTATGCCATTCAAATATACCAAACACTTTATACCTTGTAAACCTTGTACCTTGTAAGTGAGTGCTACGTTCATTATTCTCTGGAAAGAAGGTGGGGCGTTACGTAAACCAAAAGGCATTCGATTAAATTCGAAATGACCATGACTAGTACTAAAAGCGGTTTTAGACTTATCAGCTTTATTCACCTTAATTTGGTGAAAACCACTTGCCAAATCTAGCGTGCTAATGTACCTTAACTCTACCAGCTGTCCCAAAATGTCTTTGATATTAGGAAGCAGATAGGCGTCTGGTATTGTGATTTCGTTAAGTTTTCTGAAATCGACTGCGCCATTTCTTTTTCCCGTCCGGTCCAGGTTTTTTGGGTACAACTAGCAGTGAGGAGTATTACTTGGTCGTACTACACCATTAATAAGCATATCTTTTATCTGCTTATTGATTTCCGGTTTATTGGTTAATCGGTTTATGAATTTCTGACAAATAATATGGTCTTATGTTTATCGGTGGTTTGGAAGGATTGGTATAAATTTCATGGGATGTCGCAGATGATGTTGAGAGCTTATCGCCTTCTAAAAAGAACAAATCATTAAATTCTCGACATATTCCTACAACAGATGTTCGTTCTTCTAAATTTAAATGATCTAAATTCAAATTTTGTACTAAGGTCATAAGTCTATTATCAATTATATTTTTATTCTGATTTTGATTTAAATTAAATATACAGTAATCTTTTACGGATTCAAATTTTATTTGAAAATCACCTCCTAATTCCATAGCTGTATTACTAGAATTTAATATGGCTTAAATAAATACAACTGTTTTGAGCTGATACTAGGGTATTTGACATTATTGAACCAGCCTGTTTTCCTTCTAGATTATTTTTTGAAATTAAAGCTACGCTGTTTAAAAACACAGGACCATATTTTATAACCTTTTCAGATCTAGGTGGTATAAAAATGGAATTATTTGTTGTTTCGAAATTAATTTGAACTATTTTTTTATTAAGTTTAAATTGGATTTAATTTTTACCATATTCTATAATGGCACTAACTGCTTAAAAAATTTTTCCCAATTATATCATCTTGTGGAATAGGAAAATTTGAATCTACTATATGAAGTTTTATAGGATAGTACGAATTTGTAGTATTGGGTATTTCCATATTTAAAATAGTTGTAATGATTTTAAGGTTTTAATGATTTCCGTTCCGATGCCTTTTAGTTGTATTGAAGAAATTCGTACTTCGGTGTCGTCATGTAACGCATTTAATTTTATTAAACTTATGCTTGCACCAGAATCTATTAAGAATTATGTATTAAAATGTTCAGTTCCTATTAAATTTAGAGATAAGGTACAAGAAAAAATTTCGTCCTTAGTATTTCTAATAGAACTTGACTAATTTCGATATTTTCATTATGATTTTGTAAGGTTTTCGAGATTTTTCATTGATCTTATTATTAGGAAGACGAGAATTTAAATTATTGTTTTGAATTGATTTTGTGCCAATGAAATATTGTGAATTAGTAGGATTAGATATTGAATTAGAAATTGAATTAGATTTAGTAATAAGATTTGTTTTATTTAATTTTGAGTTAGAGATTTTATTTGTAAGAGTTGTTGTTTTTCGAATTTTCAAGCATCTGTTTTTAATTCTTTCGCCTGTTGCCTTATGTTTATCGGGACAAACTTTGGACAATTTTCCGACTTTGATTTTTTGAATTATTATACAATCTTTTCCTACAATCATTTATTATATGACCTTCCTTTTTACAATAAGTGCACACTTTAGGCATTCTTTGGATTACCCTATTTTGAGATGTTGGATGAGACTGAGATGAATTAAATTTTGGAAATCTGTTATTTTAATTATTGTTATTTAATTTTTATTTATTTTAAATTTTTTTTAAATCTAAACTTTATAAGACAACTCAGTTCACCATAAAAACAAATTATTTACCTTATAAAAGATTTAAAAAAAATTTTTTTTACAATGTTATAAAATTTTTTGAAAATTTGTAAATCATTAGTTACTAATTTTAATTATATATATATATATTTTTTTATAATTCATTTTATAATACTTAGTAATAGTACAAAAATACAAAAAGATTTTAAACTACAATATTTACTTCCTTATTGGTAAGGAATATTTTGATACATATTTTATTAATGATTTATAAATTTAGAATTTTTTTTCATAGGAATTTATTTTTTAAATTTTTTTTTAGATAGAGGAAATTTAGATTTTATATCAATAACAGGTATGAATAGAAAAGTTTCATCTCCTTTTTTTTATTACTCTTTTTTTTTTAATTATGATATTTATGATAGTTACTTTTTTTTCTTCTTTTTTTTTTTATTTAATTTATTAAACTAATAATTCTTAATTTTTTGTAAATATTGTCAATAATAAAAAAAATAACGACTTACTGATATTTCATTTTGTTAGTTATTATGATGTTTATGTTGTTGTTTTGTTCTAGATCTGAGGATGTTGTTTTGTTCTGCGGATGTTGTCCTGCTGGATCCGGATCTCTAGTATATAATTATGATTGATTTTTCACTGATTGATTTTAAATTATCTTTTTGGATTTTCTTATAAGTGTTTTTTTTTTAGTTTAAGTTCCTTTTCTTTTATTATTTAAAAAGAATTAAGTAGTTCTTATTTTTATTTTAAATTAGTTTAAAATATATATTTCATTTATTTTATTTTATTTTGTTTAAAACGATGCAGATGCTTTACTTAACTATCCCACCGCTGTCACCAACTTATGTTATGAATTTAGTAATAAAAATAAAACAATTACTCGTAAGCACTTTAAATACATATATTTTTATTTTATATAAAAAAAAAAGAATTTATTATATTTTATCCGCACACAAAAAAAAATTAATTTTAAATATGTAACTTTATTCTCTTGCAGTTGAATTTAGAATCAGTTACTTTTATATATTTTAAATTAGCAATCGATAATCGATTGATAGCTACTTAACATTTTAATTTTACAATCATAATAAGCATTTTTGCATTATATATTTATAGCACATTAAAACATTGACCTACAGGTTGATTACTTTATTGAAATGTAGGTCGTTGCGTTATCATTGCGCAACCCGTACATAATATGCTAACAAATCGTTATTTGACTAATCATCAAATAATGATTAGTACATTGATTAAAAATGTGATTATAACAATATCTGGATCGCAAGGGTCTTCTTCATGATCGACAATACAGGTTCAGAGTCCGACATTCAACTGATGATCTCATGACTTACCTTTGCGAAAAGTTGAATACCAGTCTTCTTCATTCTGGTGAGTCTGATGTTGTGGCTCTGAGTATTTCTAAAGCTTTTTACCGAGTCTGGTATGATGCTTTACTAGCAAAATGCAAAGCACTAGGTTTAGTGAAGGTCTTTTTAAAATGGATTGGAGATTTTCTTTTAATCGAACGATTCGAGTACTTGTCGATGGATATTCATCTGATAATTTTATAATAAATGCTGGTGTGCCTCAGGGATCGGTTTTATTTCCCACTCTTTTCTAAATATTTATCAATGACATACTTTCAATAACCTCTAATCCAATCAATAGTTTCGCTGATGATAGCACCCTTGTAGCTTCCTATGAATTTCATAGCCGCTGTAACATTAATCATCAGATTAATAGAACAGCAAAAGGTTTCACTATCAGTGAGCGAAATAATGGTTTAGCCAAAATCCAAAAGTGCGGTGTAGCAAACAGAGTTTACTTCAACACCAAAAAAACGCAATGCTCTTTAATCTCGCGTGAAATATTAACTACTGTATCCAACCTGACATTCCAAGGAGAAGCTCTGCGGCATTCAACTGATTTAAACGTTCTTGGACATCGAGTTAAATCAAAAATTAACTTGATCAAATCATATTTTTGGTATAGATTAAAGTGCTGCTAAATGTTTGGGTTTCTTGTACCTCTGTAAAGCTTATTTTTCTTCAACCGACTCTCTCCATATCTATAAAACGTACATTAGGCCGAAAATAGAGTACAATGCACATATTTGGGCTAGAGCTCCCCAAACAGCGCTGGGTTATCTCGACACAGTGCAAAACAGAGCTATTCATCTTATTGGCGACCCCCTTTTTTCCTCAACGCTCATTCCACTCTGCCATCGCCGTACTGTCGGGGTCATTGACCCTTTTTTATAGATACCTTGTAGGGGTGAACACCTGTATGAAAGAAATAAAATAATTAATGCCTTTATTCAAAGTTTTCCAACGTGAAACAATGAGTGCGGCAGGTATCCACTCCTACACTTTCGAATTCTCAAGATGGCCTAACATGATATTCGGAAATTCATTTGTTATTCCAAACCTAATTTCCCAAGTAATCCTTGCTTTATCATTTGATTGTATCAAATTAATTAAAAACATGCGGTTAAATTTGAAAAGTGGAAATTTTATTGAAATAATATTTAAATTTTAAAACGAACTTTTAACAGCTTTTATTGAACTTACTCGTGGCTAAAGGAATCGTGCAATATTGCAAGCTATTTTAGACACACTTCCCGTTGAGCTTGAAGTTTTGGACACAGTTTAAATTCCGGTGACAATACATCATTCTAAAATAATAATACCGAAAAACAGTAGAGAAGTTAACTAAATTAGTAAATTAATAAAGTTTTCATAGAAACATATTACAGATTTTTTAACAGAATTATTGCAGAGTAAAATAAAATTGTGAAATTTGCCTTGACATGTGTGTGTTTGTTGTTGCTAGGGTTGGGAATACCGGACCGAAAATCCAATACCGGTATTTCGGTATTGAAAATTTGTAATCCCGGGATCCCGGTATTAATACTGGTATTATTATTTTTCCTATAATAATACGAATGAATAAATAATTTAATTAAAAAATGGTTTGGCAATTAAAAAAAACTAAATTTATTTATTTAAAGAATAAAAAATGGAAAAATGGAAAAACAAAATTCAGTAGAATGTTAGTTTTAGTTATATATATTAATTATAAGAAAAGGAAGAAGACATAAAATTCTAAGGTTCTATTTTGTCTGTAGTTGGTTGTTGATATAAGACCTCAGAAAACATAGATTGTTGAGCGAATTATCTCCCATCCTTGACCGAATTCTGGTGCAGATTAAGCCAGCTGCCGAAAAAGCTCTCTCCGATTCTACACTGGTCGGTTGAATACTTAGTAAATAATTATATAATAAAGTTAAGTATTTGCCTCTTATACCATTTGTCTCAAAAAATGACATTTCTTTTTTTATTGAGCGCGTGAGATCATTTTTGTTTTGGTCGATTCCACTTTCAGGTAATCTGGTGCAAATTTGTTTTGATATTGCCCTCTCCAACTTTTCTTGTAAAGTCAGAGATATTTCATTTCTTTGATCATCTTTATCATCAGCGACATTGAATATTATATTTGTATCTGAATTTGAAACGTTGGCGGAAGTAGATGTTGTTGCTACAGGTGCAGCTTCATAATGCAAGTTGGCCAGACCCAGACGTTGTATCTGTAGCACAATAACTTTTGCAATTGCAGCTTTGGTAATGATCGGAAATAATTTATAATCTTTATCGGCTTCATCAACGCTTGGATTTTCATTGCAGTTTGCATCATGTAAATATTGCAAAACACTTGAAATTTCTGTTCGTCTTTCAAGAATACGTACTTTTAAAGCTGCTTTCAATTCATAACCTAATGAACATGGATGGTCAGTTATTGATTTCATCATAAATTGAATAGCAGCATCTGCAGATAACAAAGTTGCATCCTGTCGGCAGATAGCTTCAACTGTAAGCTTAATGGGAAGTAAAACTGAAAGGATATCCGACAACATTTCAAACTCGGCATCTGAAAACAAAATAGGTGATTTTAAATCTATTACACTCTTTTTGATGCAATTTTTTAATTTGATGAAACGTTCTATCATAGACACCAAACTATTCCATCGTGTTCTTGAGTCTAAAACCAGAGACAATTCTTTCCCGAACTCTTCTTTTATATATTTTTGTAGGATTTTGTCATTTTTTGTAGGCGAAGTTCGAAATATTTTGACCACTTTACGAACTTTTTTAATTAATGGTAACATTTGCTGATGTACCAGAAAAGAAGAATTATCATCATCATTTTAAGTGGAAATTATAAGTAAACCATTTTCATTTTCGTAATCTTCATCAATTAATTCGTCGTCATCTGTGGAATTCTGCTCTTTTTCAAATCTGGGTGTGGGAACAGATGTAACGTTGGCATCTTCTTCATTATGCAGACTAGCCTCATTAATAGGTTTTTTGTAGAGTACGCTGATAACAGCCAACTGAATTCCATGCGCTAAACATAGCTGCTGATGTGCTTCAATTAACCTGCCAACCTTTGTCATAACTGCAGCGCCATCAGTGGTAATACCTACAATATTCTTCATCGAAAGCTCAAAATCACCTAACCTATCATTCACAAGCTCAACACATTTTTCTGCTGGAATTATTCCAAAAGCACGAATCAATCCTAGATTCCAAAATTCTTTGTCAGAGTGGACATTAATATTTATGTAACGTCTATTTCTTACCGATGTCCATTCATCGAAAGTTAGAGAAAATCTGTTTCCATTAGCAATTCTGCACGATAATTCTTTAATTACTTGATCTCGTATATTTCGACTGTAATTCAAAACCATTTTTTGAATTGTTTTGTGATCCTTTGGTATGTTAGAAAAGCCTCTGGCTGTTAAGCCTTTTCTGATATCATATGACGTGCAGATAATGTTGAACGATAAACCATCACACGCAGTCATCCTAGCTAAAATAGCTGCCAATGAGTCATCCATTTTATCACTTTTGAAAAAGTTGTTTATAGTTACAGAAGGTTTTGATTTCTGTACAAATTCTGAAGAATCTAAAACAGTGGTGCTACTTACACCTCTTGTCAATAAATTGATTTCATGAATTGTTTTTAAATGGGTATGAGGACCGCTTGTAGAACCTCCATGTGTTTTTATTATTCTCTTACACAATTTGCATTTAGCACACTGTCCTGCTTTTTCTTTTAGAAAATGAAACCATATATTACTTTTATCATTTGCTTTGGAATGCTCCTCAAAATCTTTAATATTCATATCGGTGTAAAGTACAAATTTTCTAAAAATTCGAAACACGATAATAAAATGTATAATTCATATTCTGATTAAAAAGAAAATATTTTACTTACCGTTTCGAATTTTATATAATAATATTTTAATTTAACTATTATAGTACGTAAAAATAACCTATATCATATAACCACAATTTAATTTTGTACAATGAATTTTGTTTCGATTTATAAGAACAATTAAACTTTTAAACTTTTCATAGAATACTAGATTGCTGATATTTTCGCATTAAGAAATAATAATGCGAATATTTTTAAACAATTAAACTTTAAACTTTTCATAGAATACTAGATTGCTGATATTTTCGCATTAAGAAATAATAATGCAAATATTTTTTTGTAGTAAAAAACCATAAAAAACATTATATTGGTGAAATTATATCACATTATATTGGTGAAATTATTTCGTATGGTGAAATTATTTCGAATACCGAAATACCGGTATTCGACTTTTTCAATACGGTTATTTCGGCAACTATATATTATTCCAAATACCGGGATCCCGGTATTCCCAACACTAGTTGTTACCTTTTAAATATAGACAAAACTGAATGCTATATACATACATAATATAATGTTATACATTTAGTTTATACATTTTTATCTTTCATGAAACTTACAAACAAAGAAACGGCAATTATTTTTAAATTTTTGTTTGTTGCATTATACAAATGTATATTATGTAGATATCTGATATTTACGTTAATAAGATTAATAGATTTTTGTTTACATGCGATTTAAGTACCTATATTAGAATTCAATGATAGGTATCTAAAAATGTATATATAAGTATTTTATTTTTTTTTTTTTTATTTATTTATTTTTATTTAAATCTTCATTACATTATAAATTACTTTTACAATTTTCTTCTATATCTAGGTTTAATTCTTACGACTACAAAAATAATTTATAAAAGGAAAACAAAAAGTAAGTATATATACATACATACATATATGTAGTTAGCATTAAGCTTAATATTTAATTCTGAAGTTATAAAAATTCGAAAGATTAAAAAAAAATATTCACACATATATACATAGGTATGTACATAGGTATTCACACATATATACACTTTTATCCAAATTCACTTTTTATACCCTACACCTAAAGTATAGGGTATATTAACTTTGGTATGGTGTTTGTAACCACCAAAAGGAAGCGAGTTAGGTATAGACATGTATATATATTCTGAATCAGGATCACCGCCGGAGTCGATTTAGCGATGTCCGTCCGTCCGTCCGTCCGTACGCACGATAACTCAAAAAATAATGATGCTATCTTGATGAAATTTATATAGTAGGTTACTAATTACGAAAGAAAGGCTAAGTTCGAATCTGGACAAAATCCGTCCATGGGTTCGGATTTTGGAAGCTTCCGAATGATTCCGGGCTTTTGGAGATAATCTCCGCAAACGAGATTATCTCCAAAAGCAACAAAGATAGAACCTTCAAATTTTGTACAATGATGTTTCTTCCCGTTCGATTTATGTCTCTGAAATTTAAGAGGATTTGGTCCATGGGTTTGGGTTTTGGAAGCTTCCGAACGAGCACCAGAGCAAATGAGATTATCTCCAAAACCAACAAAGATATAACCTTTAAATTTGGCAGGGTGGTGTTCTTTCATGTTTTATTTAAGTCTCTGAAATGTGAGAAGATTTGGTCCATGGGTTCGGCTTTTGGAAACTTCCGAACGAGCCCCAGAGCAAACGAGATTATCTCCAAAACCAATAAAGATAGAACCTTTACTTTTGGCAGAATGGTGTTCTTTCATGTATGATTTAGGCCTCTGAAATTTAAGAGGATTTGGTCCATGGGTTTGGATTTGGAAACTTCCGAACGAGCACCAGAGCAAATGAGATTATCTCCAAAACCAACAAAGATATAACCTTTAAATTTGGCAGGGTGGTGTTCTTTCATGTATGATTTAGGCCTCTGAAATTTAAGAGGATTTGGTCCATGGGTTTGGATTTGGAAGCTTCCGAACGAGCACCAGAGCAAATGAGATTATCTCCAAAACCAACAAAGATATAACCTTTAAATTTGGCAGGGTGGTGTTCCTTCCCGTTCGATTTATGTCTCTGAAATTTAAGAGGATTTTGTCCATGGATTTGGATTTGGAAGCTTCCGAACGAGCCCCAGAGCAAATGAGATTATCTCCAAAACTAATAAAGATATAACCTTTACTTTTGGCAGAATGGTGTTCTTTCATGTATGATTTAGGCCTCTGAAATTTAAGAGGATTTGGTCCATGGGTTTGGATTTGGAAGCTTCCGAACGAGCACCAGAGCAAATGAGATTATCTCCAAAACCAACAAAGATATAACCTTTAAATTTGGCAGGGTGGTGTTCTTTCATGTTTTATTTAAGTCTCTGAAATGTGAGAAGATTTGGTCCATGGGTTCGGCTTTTGGAAACTTCCGAACGAGCCCCAGAGCAAACGAGATCATCTCCAAAACCAATAAAGATAGAACCTTTAAATTTTTTATAATGATGTTTCTTCCAGTTTGATTTATGTCTCTAAAATTTAAGAGGATGTGGTCCTTGGGTTTGGATTTTGGAAGCTTCCGAACGAGCCCCAGAGCAAATGAGATTATCTCCAAAAACAACAAATATATATAACCTTTAAATTTGGCCGAATGGTGTTTTTTCATGTTTGATTTAAGTCTCTGAAATTTGAGAGGATTTGGCCATGGGTTTAAATTTGAAAGAATTTGAACCGTGGATTCGAATTTTGGAAGCTTCCCAACGAGCCGCAGAGCAAATGAGATTATATCCAATACGAACAAAGGTAGAACCTTTGAATTTAGTACAATGGTGTTCTTTCGTGTTTGATTTATGTCTCTGAAATTTAAGAGGATTTGGTCCATGGGTTTGGTTTTGGAAGCTTCCGAACGAGCACCAGAGCAAATGAGATTATCTCCAAAACCAACAAAGATATAACCTTTAAATTTGGCAGGGTGGTGTTCTTTCATGTTTTATTTAAGTCTCTGAAATGTGAGAAGATTTGGTCCATGGGTTCGGGTTTTGGAAACTTCCGAACGAGCCCCAGAGCAAACGAGATTATCTCCAAAACCAATAAAGATAGAACCTTTAAATTTTTTATAATGATGTTTCTTCCAGTTTGATTTATGTCTCTAAAATTTAAGAGGATGTGGTCCATGGGTTTGGATTTTCGAAGCTTCCGAACGAGCCCCAGAGCAAGTGAGATTATCTCCAAAAACAACAAATATATAACCTTTACTTTTGGCATAATGGTGTTCTTTCATGTATGATTTAGGCCTCTGAAATTTGAGAGGATTTGGTCCTTGGGTTCGGATTTTGAAAGCTTCCGAACGAGCCTCAGAGCAAATGATATTATCTCCAAATGCAACAAAGATATAACCTTTAAATTAGGCAGAATGGTGTTCCTTCATGTTTGATTTATGTTTCTGAAATTTCTGAGGATTTGGTCCATGGGTTCAAATCTTGAAAGCTTCCGGACGAGCCCCAGATCAAACGAGTATATCTCCACAACCAACAAAGATAGAACTTTTATTTTTAGTACAAAGGTGTTCTGTTATGTTTCCTTTTCTGTAAAATTGGAAACTGATATTTGAAAGAATTTGAACCATGCGTTCGTATTTTGGAAACTTCCGGACGAGCACAAGAGCAACGAGCATATCTCCAAAACCAACAAAAGTAGAACCTTTAAATTTAATAGAATGGTGTTCTGGCAAGTTTTCTTTATGTTCCTGAGATGGATTCCATGAATTGGAGTGGCAATTCGGGTAGCTGACACAAACATCCCAAGGACTACCAATCTTCAAAAATAATTAAGATAGAAACTTAAAATTTTATACAAGGGGTGGGTGTCAAGAATATCCCAAGCGGATGCCTCTTTTACGTTCTTGAAATTCGAGTTGAATAAGACAGAAAAGGGAAGAAGTTCAAGCACTGCCAAAAACACTTATGGATTGTTAATTTAATTCGAATTATTCAGGTGTAGGGTATTAATCAGTCGGTTGCATCGACTTACTGTTACATTTACTTGTTTTTATACATTTAAACGCCATGGCAAAGGCAAAAAAAATAGTTTTGCATGTCATGTATAAGATAAACATTCACTTGCACTATGTGATATCCAATAAAGTAATACATATCAAATATGTATAATGTATACATACTCATTATTCAATTCTTTGGAAAATGTACTCTTTTTCTTCGCTTCGCTTTTCGTATAACACAAAATTGATTTTGTTGCTATTTTCTTCTTTTCTTTTTCTTTTAAGAACATTCAATTCAATTTAAAAACAATAACAATGTATAATATAAATATTGTTGAAGAGCCGAAAAAAGAGAAACACAAACAATCAAAAATAAAAAAAATCTTATCTCAAAAATAATAATTTAGGGATACCATGAATACATTATACATATTTGATATTGCTATTTAATATTTACTATATAAAACATCACATAGTGAAAAGGCCATAGCAAAGGCAAAAAAAAAGTTTTGCATGTCATGTATAAATATAATATAAGATAAACATTCACATAAACTATGTGATTTTTAATAAAGTAATATCAAATATGTATAATGTATACATACTCATTATTCAATTCTTTGGAATTTGTACTCTTTTTCTTTGCTTCGGTTTTTGTATAACAAAAATTGATTTTGTTGCTATTTTCTTCTTTTCTTTTTTCTTCAGAACATTCAATGTAAAAACAATAACAAAAAGAGAAACACCGAAAAAAAGAGAAACACAAATAATCAAAAATAAAAAAAAATCATCTCAAAAATAATAATTTAGTCTTCTTTATTTCTTTTTCTTGTTTTTCCATTTTCTATTAGTTAAAAAAAGAAATGCTAAATCTGCTTGGTTAAAAAACTTTAGTGTAATATTATTATAAATAGTACTTTACATGTTTTTATACCCGTACGATAGAATCGGGTATAATAAAATTACTCCTCCGTTTATACCACCTCGAAATAAGCGAGTTAGATATACCTTCAAAGGTATGGATTGGATCAGAAAAAAATTCTAAGACTTTTGAACCATGTCCGTCCGTCCATCCGTTCGTCAGCACGCTAACTCAAAAACTAAGAAAGCTAGAATCTTGAAATTTACACAAAATATTCTGGGAGTAATTTGTAGGTTCCCTATTTTCTTGTTGAGTTTGGACCAAGCCTTAGGGTAGCTGTCGAACACCTAATTTTTAGATCCCTACATTTTTTTTGAAATAGAGCTATGAAATTTTAACTGCTGATAGATCTCACAAAAATATTAATTTTATTTTTAATAACTTTTTTTTGTAGCCCCACCCGTTACGAAGCTACAGCTCCCCAAACGTTCAAAAAAGCTCTATATTTAAATTGTTATAGCACAAGTTGTATAAGGTATATCTTCATTTTGAAAACGGCAAACAATTACTGCTTTTATTAGCTTTAAAAGTATATATACATTAAATATATATTTGTGGCATACGGTGTCTTTATTTACCGTTATGCAAAACCCAAATTTTGCAAAATCCTTTAACCCTTCTATCTTCTAAACGGTTTAAGTTGGAAACTTGAAATTTTGACAGAAGTTAGATCTTTATAATAAGTATGAGTCATTTCAGAAAGAGTCATTTTTGTATCACCCCCCGTTTAGGAGCTGTAAGGGGTAAAAAACTGAAAATTTCCTATTTTTAAACACCTGTAACTGGAACACCTGTTAAAATTGTTTTGAAGTAATACACAAAAATTAAAGCTTCAACATTATACTCTTATTTCTGTTAACAACTTTTTTTAATAATATAGGGTTACTTTATAATTAACGAAAGTGTTACTTGATTTTTTCAAATTTTCTAACAAATTTCTGTAACTACTTTTTTGCATTTTATTTTACTCGATAATTTGAAATTGTTGAAGATATAATGCGTAGTACAAAAAAATGTAAATAAATAAACAACATAACGGTTGCTTGAAGAACTTTTATTATTATTTATATGATATTGATATATATACATACTTATATAATATCATGTTTATTTACATATCGTATATGTGAGTAGTGAATGAATGATAAGAGTATATATGTATATTATATAGCGCCGTATTTACATGCATATATGTATTTTATTGTACTTATAAGAAATTATTCTAGCAATGGAATATTTAAATATAATATAATATAATATTTAAAATTATATTTATTATTTTGTACTAAGTAAATTTAATATACATTTACCGCTTAGTATTAAATGGTACTATAGAATATTTGAAAAAGTTTTGGATTGATAATCGTTATGTGGAAGGTTAGAATCTGCTTTAGAAGAATGTACATATAAACATATAGTTTGAATATATGTACAACCTATAAGTTCTAGAAATTATAAAATTCACCCAAATTATTTTAAAATACTAAAATATTAAAAAAATAATATTGTAGGCAGAGTGGCTGTGAACATACTAACGGTTCGTACGGGTATCTAAGAGTTGACAAAGGCAACTGTATTCTTCCTCGTTTTTTTTTGTATAATTATTAATTATACCAAAAAATTAAATTGTTTTCTCATAATTGATTAAAACCATTAACGTTGACTGGCGCTTATTACTTAGTTATTCCAACTTTGACCACCTGGTTTTTATCATTAAAATGGCCTGCAAACACACATGTCACTTTTATTTTTATAGCATTTTCTGGCCAAATTCAGGTATTTACTAATTATATTCAGGTTTTTGCTAAATATATTCAGGTATGTACTAAATAAGTTCAGATTTTGTTTTTGGTATTCAGAGTTTTATTAAATGAATTCAGATTTTTACTAAATAATTTCAGTTTTTTTTTTTTGGAATGCAGATTTTTACTAAATAAATTCAGATAATATTTTTAATTGAAAAATTAATAAAAACGAGGAAGAATACAGTTGCCTTTGTCAACTCTTAGATACCCGTACGAACCGTTAGTATGTTCACAGCCTGTCACTTTGCTTACAATATTATTTTTTTAATATTTTAGTATTTTAAAATAATTTGGGTGAATTTTATAATTTCTAGAATTATGGGTTGTACATATATTCAAACTATATGTTTATACATTCTTTAAAAGCAGATTTTAACCTTCCACATAACGATTATCAATCCAAAACTTTTTCAAATATTCTATAGTACCATTTAATACTAAGCGATAAATGTATATTAATTTATTTAGTACAAAATAGTAAATATAATTTTAAATATTATATTATATTATATTTAAATATTCCATTGACAGAATAATTTCTTATAAGTACAACAAAATACATAGATGTATGTAAATACGGCGCTATATAATATACATCTATACTCTTATCATTCATTCACTAGTGACATATACGATATGTAAATAAACATGATATTATATAAGTATGTATATATAACAATATCATATAAATAAAAATTCTTCAAGCAACCGTTATGTTGTTTATTTATTTACATTTTTTTGTACTACGCATTATATCCTCAACAATTTCAAATTATCGAGTAAAGCTAAATGCAAAAAATTTGTTAGAAAATTTGAAAAAATCAAGTAACTCTTTCGTCAATTATGAAGTAACCATATAATATTAAATAAAGTTGTTAACAGAAATAAGAGTATAATATTGAAGCTTTAATTTTTGTGTATTACTTTAAAAAAATTTTAACAGGTGTTCAAGTTACAGGTGTTTAAAAATAGCAAATTTTCAGTTTTTTACCCCTTACAGCTCCTAAACGGGGAGTGATACAAAAAAAATTTCTGAAATGACTCATACTTATTTTTAAAGATCTAACTTCTGTCAAAATTTCAAGTTTCCAACTTTAACCGTTTAGAAGATAGAAGGGTTAAAGGATTTTGCAAAATTTGAGTTTCGCATAACGGTAAATTAAGACACCGTATGCCACAAATATATATTTATTGCATATATACTTTTAAAGCTAATGAAAGTAGTAATCGTTTGGCGTTTTCAAAATGAAGATATACCTTATACAACTTGTACTATAACAATTTAAATATAGAGCTTTTTTGAACCTTTGGGGAGCTGTAGCTCCATAACGGGTAGGGCTACGAAAAAAAGTTATAAAAAATAAAATTAATATTTTTGTGAGATCTATCAGCAGTTAAAATTACATAGCTCTATTTCAAAAAAAATGTCGGGATCTAAAAGTTAGGTGTTCGAGAGCTACCCTAAGTTTTGGTCCAAACTCAACCAAAAAAAATAGGGGACCTACAAATTACTCCAAGAATATTTTGTGTAAATTTCAAGATTCTAGCTTTCTTAGTTTTTGAGTTAGCGTGCTGACGGACGGACGGACGGACATGGCTCAAAAGTCTTAGAATTTTTTTCTGATCCGATCCATACCTTTGAAGGTATATCTACCTCGCTTATTTCGAGGTGTTACAAACGGAGGAGTAATTTTATTATACCCGATCCTATCGTACGGGTATAATGAAAAACTTTTTATTGATAAACATGCAAACATTTTGAAAAACATTCAACTTCGACTTATCTAACTTTGACCACTCTTTAAGACTAAAAGTGTAATAAAAATTAAAGTACCTATTTTAGCTATAAAATAGAAATTTTTGCAAAATTAAGTCAACGTTAATGGTTTTAATCAATTATGAGAAAACAGGTGGTCAAAGTTTGAATAACCCCAGTGAAAGTTTGTCGTTTTAATCAATTTGTTTGATCAATGTTAATGTTACCCTACTTGGTACCTACCAAAGTGAGACAAATCGACGATAAATATTTTAAAGAATTTTTACATGTTTGTCAATAGAAAAGTTTTAATTTTTACAATTTTTGAATTAAAAAAATTATCTGAATTTATTTAATAGAAATCGGAATTCCAAAAAAAAAAATCTAAAATTTTTTAGTAAAAATCTGAATTTATTTAGTAAAACTCTGAATTCGAAAAACAAAAATCTGAACTTATTTAGTAAATACCTGAATATATTGAAAATGCTATATATAGCATTTTCTGGTCAAATTCAGGTATTTACCAAATATATTCAGCTTTTTGCTAAATATATTCAGATATTTACTAAATAACTTCAGATTTTTATTTCTGGAACTCAGAGTTTTACTAAATAAAATCAGATTTTTACTAAATAAGTTCAGATTTTTTGAAAAAATTAAAACTTTTCTATTGATAAACATATAAAAATTCTTTAAAATATCGACTTGTCTCACTTTGGTAGGTACCAGGTAGGGTAACATTAACATTGATCAAATAAATTGATTAAAACACAAACTTTGACCACCTATTTTCTCATAGTTGATTAAAACCATTAACGTTGACTTAATTTTGCAAAAATTTCTATTTTCTAGCTAAAATAGGTACTTTAGTTTTATTACACTTTTAGTGTTAAAAAGTGTTCAAAGTTAGATAAGTCGACGGTAAATGTTTTTCAGAATGTTTGCATGTTTATCAATAAAAAGTTTTTAATTTTTACTTATTTTTGAATTAAAAATATTATCTGAATTTATTTAGTTAAAATCGGAATTCCAAAAAAAAAACCTGAAATTGTTTAGTAAAAATCTGAATTCATTTAGTAAAACTCTGAATTCCGAAAACAAAAATCTGAAGTTATTTAGTATATACCTGTATATATTTGGAAAAAAGTTGAATATAATTAGTAAATACCTATGAATAATTAGTAAATACCTGAATTTGGCCAGAAAATGCTATATATTAGGATAAACTAATGGAGCGCTTTATTTTGCAAAAATTTCTATTTTCGAACTAAAATAGGTACTTTCATTTTACTAAATTTTTAATGTTAAAAAGTGGTATTATCATTGACTAATTCAAATTAGAAATTTTATACAGCCATCTTATTGTTAACAGGTACCACTAATTCTGAGAGATTTTGTATTTTTTTTTTATTACAGAACTGAAAGAAAAGTTAACAGAATTAGAACTAAACAGAGTATTAAATAAAAAATATTGTCAAAAATTTTTTGTAGAAACATTTTTTCTCCCATTTGTAATTTTAAATTGTTTTTACTTGCTTTAATAAAATAATTTCTAAATTTTAAAATTAAATAATATTAAAATTTAAAAATTATTTTGTAAGATTTTTGTATGATTTTTTACCCAAATTTGTAATTTTGAATAATTTTTATTTATTGTGTTATTAATGAAAATATTTATTTTTGTTAAAATTAAATAATATTAAAATTTAAAAATTATTTTGTATGATTTTTGTATGTTTTTTTACCCAAATTTGTAATTTTGAATAATTTTTATTTATTTTGTTATTAATGAAAGTCTTTATTTTTGTTATATTGAATAATTTTTATTTCTTATTAATGTACATTTTTTTTCCTAGTTTAAAATAAAAATTTCTGAATTTAAAAAAAATTATCTGAATTTAATCAGTAAAAATCTGAATTAAAAAAAAAAATACCTGATTTTATTTAGTAAAAATCGGAATTTAAAAAAAAAAAAACTGAAGTTATTTAGTAAAACTCTGAATTCCAAAAATAAAAATCTGAATTCATTTAGTACAAATCTGAATTCTAAAATAAAAAATCTGAAATTAATTAGTAAATACCTGATTATATTTAGTAAATAATTGTTGCTAATTGTTTTATTAAATTCTTTTCCTGCATTGCGAATGAGTTTAGCATTAGCTCTAATCTTTTAGGTTATTGCGATTGGAATGTCATTGACGATCCAATTCAGGAAAATAGTTTTTATTTTGAACCTATCAATGGTTTAGAAATTTTAGCTACCATCTCTAATTTGAAAGCATCTCCAGCTATAGGTATTGATGGTTTAAACAGCTTCATATTAAAAAAAAATTTCTTTTCAAATTGTTGATGTTCTCTTTCATTTGTTTAATCTAAGTGTGTTTCATGGTTCTTCTCCAGACATCCTAAAACACCCCGAAGTTTTACCTTTATTTAAAAAGGGTGATCCACTATGTATTAGCAATTTGCCGAGCTATTTCACTTTTATCTGCTTTTGTAAAGTTTTTGAAAAACTAATTAAGCGAAGAATTTTGTATTTCTTAGATAAAAATCAAATATTCAATAACTGTCAGTTCGGCTTTTTAAAAAACAAATCTTCCGAAGGAGCTTTATTGAAATTCTGTTCTGAAATTTATAATGATTTAAATAATGGCAAAACTTCCTCCGCACTCTTTATAGATATCAAAAAAGCTTTTGATTTTGTAGATCATAATCTCCTATTACTGAAACTATCCAAAGCTGCCTTCAGAGACTTTATTTTACAATGGTTTCGTTCGTTTCTCTCAAACAGAAAACAAAGAGTGAAAATTAACAATGTGACTAGTTATTTTAATCATATAACATGTGGAGTTCCGCATGGGTCTGTTCTCGGCCCTATCTTCTTTTTAATTTATATTAATTCACTCTTTCTGCAGCAATTTAAAGGCTTACCGACTGCATTTGCAGATGATACTGCTTTTACTTATGCTGCCTCTAACATCAATGAGTGTGCAGAGTTTATGAGTCATGATCTAATAGTACTTCGTAGTTGGTTTGGTAAACACAAACTTGCTATAAGTGAAAAAACCAAATTCATAATTTTCAATTCACAAAATTTTGATATTTTCTATCATTCACGTTTCTGTCGCTCCCTCAATACTAATTCTGTCACCGCGTGCAATTTCAATTGCTTTAAGGTTGATCATTTTAAATATTTAGGTATAATTATTGACTCTAATATGTAATGGATTGAAAATACTAAATATCTAAAAAAATATTTAAATAATGTTATTAGGCAATTATGTCTAGTAAGTCTCTACAGTTCTACTAAAGTTTGCTTAAGTATTTATTATGCTCTTTTTCATTCGAAACTGCAATACGGTATTGCTTGTTGGGGTGGTGCATATTTTAACAAATTACGTTGCTTACTTACGTCTCAAAAATTTGCAATAAGAGTGATCAGTAAGTGTAATAGGCTGACACATACCCATAACTTATTTGTTTCATTTGGTATTCTTACAGTAAGAAACCTATACTTCTACAAGACTCTGATTAAATTAAAGATCTGGCTTTTAAATTTCAATCCTGAGAACTGCGAAAGATTGTTAAATGTTTTCTGATTGTAAATGTTAAATTTCTGAAATGACTCATACTTATTTTTAAAGATCTAACTTCTGTCAAAATTTCAAGTTTCCAACTTTAACCGTTTAGAAGATAGAAGGGTTAAAGGATTTTGCAAAATTTGAGTTTCGCATAACGGTAAATTAAGACACCGTATGCCACAAATATATATTTATTGCATATATACTTTTAAAGCTAATGAAAGTAGTAATCGTTTGGCGTTTTCAAAATGAAGATATACCTTATACAACTTGTACTATAACAATTTAAATATAGAGCTTTTTTGAACCTTTGGGGAGCTGTAGCTCCATAACGGGTAGGGCTACGAAAAAAAGTTATAAAAAATAAAATTAATATTTTTGTGAGATCTATCAGCAGTTAAAATTACATAGCTCTATTTCAAAAAAAATGTCGGGATCTAAAAGTTAGGTGTTCGAGAGCTACCCTAAGTTTTGGTCCAAACTCAACCAAAAAAAATAGGGGACCTACAAATTACTCCAAGAATATTTTGTGTAAATTTCAAGATTCTAGCTTTCTTAGTTTTTGAGTTAGCGTGCTGACGGACGGACGGACGGACATGGCTCAAAAGTCTTAGAATTTTTTTCTGATCCGATCCATACCTTTGAAGGTATATCTACCTCGCTTATTTCGAGGTGTTACAAACGGAGGAGTAATTTTATTATACCCGATCCTATCGTACGGGTATAATGAAAAACTTTTTATTGATAAACATGCAAACATTTTGAAAAACATTCAACTTCGACTTATCTAACTTTGACCACTCTTTAAGACTAAAAGTGTAATAAAAATTAAAGTACCTATTTTAGCTATAAAATAGAAATTTTTGCAAAATTAAGTCAACGTTAATGGTTTTAATCAATTATGAGAAAACAGGTGGTCAAAGTTTGAATAACCCCAGTGAAAGTTTGTCGTTTTAATCAATTTGTTTGATCAATGTTAATGTTACCCTACTTGGTACCTACCAAAGTGAGACAAATCGACGATAAATATTTTAAAGAATTTTTACATGTTTGTCAATAGAAAAGTTTTAATTTTTACAATTTTTGAATTAAAAAAATTATCTGAATTTATTTAATAGAAATCGGAATTCCAAAAAAAAAAATCTAAAATTTTTTAGTAAAAATCTGAATTTATTTAGTAAAACTCTGAATTCGAAAAACAAAAATCTGAACTTATTTAGTAAATACCTGAATATATTGAAAATGCTATATATAGCATTTTCTGGTCAAATTCAGGTATTTACCAAATATATTCAGCTTTTTGCTAAATATATTCAGATATTTACTAAATAACTTCAGATTTTTATTTCTGGAACTCAGAGTTTTACTAAATAAAATCAGATTTTTACTAAATAAGTTCAGATTTTTTGAAAAAATTAAAACTTTTCTATTGATAAACATATAAAAATTCTTTAAAATATCGACTTGTCTCACTTTGGTAGGTACCAGGTAGGGTAACATTAACATTGATCAAATAAATTGATTAAAACACAAACTTTGACCACCTATTTTCTCATAGTTGATTAAAACCATTAACGTTGACTTAATTTTGCAAAAATTTCTATTTTCTAGCTAAAATAGGTACTTTAGTTTTATTACACTTTTAGTGTTAAAAAGTGTTCAAAGTTAGATAAGTCGACGGTAAATGTTTTTCAGAATGTTTGCATGTTTATCAATAAAAAGTTTTTAATTTTTACTTATTTTTGAATTAAAAATATTATCTGAATTTATTTAGTTAAAATCGGAATTCCAAAAAAAAAACCTGAAATTGTTTAGTAAAAATCTGAATTCATTTAGTAAAACTCTGAATTCCGAAAACAAAAATCTGAAGTTATTTAGTATATACCTGTATATATTTGGAAAAAAGTTGAATATAATTAGTAAATACCTATGAATAATTAGTAAATACCTGAATTTGGCCAGAAAATGCTATATATTAGGATAAACTAATGGAGCGCTTTATTTTGCAAAAATTTCTATTTTCGAACTAAAATAGGTACTTTCATTTTACTAAATTTTTAATGTTAAAAAGTGGTATTATCATTGACTAATTCAAATTAGAAATTTTATACAGCCATCTTATTGTTAACAGGTACCACTAATTCTGAGAGATTTTGTATTTTTTTTTTATTACAGAACTGAAAGAAAAGTTAACAGAATTAGAACTAAACAGAGTATTAAATAAAAAATATTGTCAAAAATTTTTTGTAGAAACATTTTTTCTCCCATTTGTAATTTTAAATTGTTTTTACTTGCTTTAATAAAATAATTTCTAAATTTTAAAATTAAATAATATTAAAATTTAAAAATTATTTTGTAAGATTTTTGTATGATTTTTTACCCAAATTTGTAATTTTGAATAATTTTTATTTATTGTGTTATTAATGAAAATATTTATTTTTGTTAAAATTAAATAATATTAAAATTTAAAAATTATTTTGTATGATTTTTGTATGTTTTTTTACCCAAATTTGTAATTTTGAATAATTTTTATTTATTTTGTTATTAATGAAAGTCTTTATTTTTGTTATATTGAATAATTTTTATTTCTTATTAATGTACATTTTTTTTCCTAGTTTAAAATAAAAATTTCTGAATTTAAAAAAAATTATCTGAATTTAATCAGTAAAAATCTGAATTAAAAAAAAAAATACCTGATTTTATTTAGTAAAAATCGGAATTTAAAAAAAAAAAAACTGAAGTTATTTAGTAAAACTCTGAATTCCAAAAATAAAAATCTGAATTCATTTAGTACAAATCTGAATTCTAAAATAAAAAATCTGAAATTAATTAGTAAATACCTGATTATATTTAGTAAATAATTGTTGCTAATTGTTTTATTAAATTCTTTTCCTGCATTGCGAATGAGTTTAGCATTAGCTCTAATCTTTTAGGTTATTGCGATTGGAATGTCATTGACGATCCAATTCAGGAAAATAGTTTTTATTTTGAACCTATCAATGGTTTAGAAATTTTAGCTACCATCTCTAATTTGAAAGCATCTCCAGCTATAGGTATTGATGGTTTAAACAGCTTCATATTAAAAAAAAATTTCTTTTCAAATTGTTGATGTTCTCTTTCATTTGTTTAATCTAAGTGTGTTTCATGGTTCTTCTCCAGACATCCTAAAACACCCCGAAGTTTTACCTTTATTTAAAAAGGGTGATCCACTATGTATTAGCAATTTGCCGAGCTATTTCACTTTTATCTGCTTTTGTAAAGTTTTTGAAAAACTAATTAAGCGAAGAATTTTGTATTTCTTAGATAAAAATCAAATATTCAATAACTGTCAGTTCGGCTTTTTAAAAAACAAATCTTCCGAAGGAGCTTTATTGAAATTCTGTTCTGAAATTTATAATGATTTAAATAATGGCAAAACTTCCTCCGCACTCTTTATAGATATCAAAAAAGCTTTTGATTTTGTAGATCATAATCTCCTATTACTGAAACTATCCAAAGCTGCCTTCAGAGACTTTATTTTACAATGGTTTCGTTCGTTTCTCTCAAACAGAAAACAAAGAGTGAAAATTAACAATGTGACTAGTTATTTTAATCATATAACATGTGGAGTTCCGCATGGGTCTGTTCTCGGCCCTATCTTCTTTTTAATTTATATTAATTCACTCTTTCTGCAGCAATTTAAAGGCTTACCGACTGCATTTGCAGATGATACTGCTTTTACTTATGCTGCCTCTAACATCAATGAGTGTGCAGAGTTTATGAGTCATGATCTAATAGTACTTCGTAGTTGGTTTGGTAAACACAAACTTGCTATAAGTGAAAAAACCAAATTCATAATTTTCAATTCACAAAATTTTGATATTTTCTATCATTCACGTTTCTGTCGCTCCCTCAATACTAATTCTGTCACCGCGTGCAATTTCAATTGCTTTAAGGTTGATCATTTTAAATATTTAGGTATAATTATTGACTCTAATATGTAATGGATTGAAAATACTAAATATCTAAAAAAATATTTAAATAATGTTATTAGGCAATTATGTCTAGTAAGTCTCTACAGTTCTACTAAAGTTTGCTTAAGTATTTATTATGCTCTTTTTCATTCGAAACTGCAATACGGTATTGCTTGTTGGGGTGGTGCATATTTTAACAAATTACGTTGCTTACTTACGTCTCAAAAATTTGCAATAAGAGTGATCAGTAAGTGTAATAGGCTGACACATACCCATAACTTATTTGTTTCATTTGGTATTCTTACAGTAAGAAACCTATACTTCTACAAGACTCTGATTAAATTAAAGATCTGGCTTTTAAATTTCAATCCTGAGAACTGCGAAAGATTGTTAAATGTTTTAATATAAAAATCGAAATTTTATTCTTTTTTATTTATAATTTATAATTTTAATTTTGCTTTATGATTTTGTAAAATAGTTTAATTCTTATTACACAATATTTTTTGTTTTATTCCTATTTTTTTTTTTTTTTGTTTTACTTTATAATTGTAAAATTTCATAACACTATGTATCTATGGAAACGTTCATTAACTCTGTTGTCAAGCAAATACATTATATACCCCAACGACAACAAATTTTGAATTAAATTTTAATTTTTAAATTAGTATATAGACTAAATAATTTTTTTTTGTTTTTTTCAATCATTCGACTCATGCTAGTAACTATATAGCATCAGAATGATTGCTATTTTTATTTTATTCAAATTTATTATTTTTCTTTAATCATGATTTATTATATCCTAAATTTTTATATAATAATTATTATTTATATAATAATTTTCTATATTTTCTACTTACATATATCTATATATGTATGTATATATACTCATATTCTTATATTTTATACTTGTAATTTAAAAATTCAGGTCTGAGGCAAGCAAATTTGCTTTCAATTTTTGAATTAAAAGCTATAATAAATAAAAATAAATAATTAAGCTGCAAAAAATAAAAATTAAATTATAAATGCAAAAAATATAAATAAAATTAAGCACGTAAAAACTGCCACTCAAAGAAAGAGAAAATTAGAAAAGAAAAGGAAAATATATACAAATAATTTAGCTATTATTATGAGTTAAAAAAAAAATGCAGTTCAATAGATACTTATTCTTCCTGAATAAAAAGGATAAAATAAAAAATAAAAAAAAAAACAGCTTTTTTTGAACTAAAAATTAGAAAATCAATTTTTAATTGCGAATTTTCTAAATTATATTGTTACGATGGATGTTCCTTTAAAAAATTTATCTCAATATAGCAATTATATATGTGTCATAAAGCCCGTGAAATTAAATAAAAGCTGGAGGCAAGATTTTCAAAATTTAAGTTTATAGTTATGCTTTTAATGCATAACTTAGAATTTCTTTTGTTAGTTAATTTTGTTGAAGTTTTAAAAAGTTTCAAGTAAGTTTTACTCCATTGTAGAGCTAGTTGCTTTATTTTATAATAAACTACCACCATTGTAGAGCTAATATAGAGGTACATGCTTTAATTTTTATTTTATATGCTAGAATCGATCTACAAGCTCTTTTTTTTTTGATTAGCTTTAATCTTTATAGAGTTCCGGTAATCCGTTTCGTCACAAGACCCGAACGAAATTCATTAAATTTTTTTGTTGTTTTGCTTAAACGGTTTGATCAATTGATTTGAAAACTAGCAAAACTGTTGCTCTTTGGCAGAAAAGCTCAGTAGGTTAATTTGGATACGATCCATTAACCCATTTCGCCGCCAGGTCTCAATGAAGTTTTTTAATGTTTTTGTTGTCGCTCTTAAACGGTTTGACCAATTGAGTGGAAAATTTACAAAAGTGTAACTCTCACTAAGTTGATTTGGTTTCAATCCATTAACCCGTTCCGAAACCAGGAATAAAGTTAATTTAATTTCTTTGTTGTCGCACTGAAACGGTTTTACCAATTGAATTCAAAATTTATAGAAGTGTATCTTTTTACCCCAGAAGCTCACTAAGTTGATGAAGCTTATAATTTTTTGGGGTGTCACGCTTAAACGATTTGACAAATTGAAATATTGCACAAGTATTGCAATTTAGCACAGAAGCTCATTCAATTAATTTTGTCGTGATACATTTACCGATTTCGGCACGATAGACTGTCAAAAAAAAATTTTGTTTCTAATTTGTGTCTAATTTGGCAAAATGAACTTATGCTTTTAAATAAAGCCTGTGACATAATTTTTCTTAACGTTTGTTAACCCATTTCTGCACGAGTACCTATTAGTACCCACGAGTACCTATCTGCTCAATTTTTTATTTTGTTATTATTAGTAAAAAGATATTTCCAACACTCTTTACTTTTGTCTATAGTGTTTTTAATATTCCATAAAAAGCTGTCAATGCAAATTTCTATTACATAATATTAATTAAAATAACCTAATTATGTATCGTAAGAATACTGTGTAAGTTTTAACAATATAACATTTTCGACAGTTATTGAAATACAGAAATGTATAAAATGTATGTATGTATAATATATTTCCCAAAAAATATCATTGAAATATGTACATACTATATGTATAATGTACATATGTTTGAAAATACTATAAACACATAATTAATTAAATTAGAAAACATAAAATATTGACAATTCTGTACAGCATTCAATCTAAAATGAGTACAAAAATATTTAAGGAACAGAAAACCTTATATTCTTATCCACATACAGTTGGTACACATAATTTTAGCCTTATTCAATATCAACTTCAAAACATAATTTTATGTATTAGAAAAAATTAACGTAAAAAAATTCTGATTGATTTATAAAGGTAAAAAACAATCCTGTCTTTTTTATATTCAAAATATGTAAAACAGAAGCTGAGATGCATGCATTTAAAAAAAGCTTTTTCAAAATTTGAAGAGATGTAGGTGCTGTCGGATATGCAACGGTGAGGGTATATAAAAAAGTTGTTCTACTCAACATTACTCTTTTCAGAGACCTATGCATGGTTT
Source organism: Poecilobothrus nobilitatus (assembly GCA_947095535.1). Taxonomy (NCBI): domain Eukaryota; kingdom Metazoa; phylum Arthropoda; class Insecta; order Diptera; family Dolichopodidae; genus Poecilobothrus; species Poecilobothrus nobilitatus. The sequence continues at coordinate 156,506,997 of OX352772.1, read as the reverse complement.
ATATTTCATTTCTTTTTATTAAACAGTGTATAAGTTTTGTGCACAGACGGACGGACAGAGCGAAACTAAAAACAAATTTTGCAAAATGTGCTTAATAGGGCAATTGATAAAAACATGAAGTGACTTATGAAAAAAATGTATTATGTTATGACCTTTATTATTGAAATGCGATTTTATGTTGTGGTATTAGGAATAATATATTCTGAAAACTCACTTCGCCCTAATATTATACTCAATAGATTTCTGATTCTTTTAAAGATTTTTCGTCTCTAATTCTTCGCTCTGTTTATTCAATTTGCTAAAAAGGGAACTATATTAATTAAATATCATAAAAAATA
>OX352772.1:156475237-156506459 GCA_947095535.1 Poecilobothrus nobilitatus | reverse complement strand
TTTACAGAAACACAATTAACAGAAAAATAAAAAATACAAAATTACAAAATTACAAAGGTAAAATTTTAAAGGCAGTGTGTTTATTCAAAATAAATAAGAATCCTAGTTTTACTATTGAAGCATGGAATGTTCACCAAGCTACAGAAGAGAAAACACCAAGAACAAATAATAATCTCGAGGGATGGCACAATTGGTTCGCTAAATTGGTTTCTGCCGAACATCCAACAATTTGGAATTTTCTAGAAAATTTGCAGCTTGAACAATCCAAAAATGAAATACTTTTGGGACAAATATTTTCTGGAATGCCTATGCCTCTAAAATAAAACAATATCGCGATTATGACTTGAGAGTAAGAAGTATTATCTCCAAATATAAAAGTATGAACTAATTGAGTTTTTACATGCAGTTGCTCACAATATCATTGTTTAAATTTACAAAAACCAAAAATAAAAAAGACCAACCAAACAAAAAAAAACCAAATACAGAAAAAATCGCGCGATTTTCTGTGAAATATTATTATTTTTTCTGTAAATTTTGGTGTGAATTGTTTTTCTGCTAATTGTTTTTCTGTGAATTGACGCGAAATCCATTAAAATGTAATTTCAGTTGCTTAGTTATAACTGAAACATCTTGATGGTAATTGGTTCTTTTACAAAAAAGATCGTGATTATCTATCTGCAAATTGTTCGCGAAGAGGTGGTGTTCTACTTGCTGTAAAGAATAACTTATCTAGTGTACCATTAATCACTGATACGCATTACTCTTTCGATCACCAATTTGTTAAAATAAAATTAGGTACAAATAATTTATACCTAGGTATTGTTTATTTCCCTCCGAACTCTGACAATTCTTCATATTCTGATTTTTATAGTGTATATCACAATATTATTTCAGGAATGCATGAGGATGACTCAATTTTTGTGTTTGGCGATTTTAATCGTCTATTATTTCTTTTATTATTGACGACGTTGATAATTTGTTATTACCGGTTAACTTTCATGACGAAATTGACTTCGGTCTTATTAGCGAATTCTACGTTAACGATTTACAACAAATTATCAGTTATCCTAATAGTAATAATAAGTGGTTAGATCTTGAATTTTCAAATGCATATGATAAAGTGTCGGTTAAACTCGGTGATGATGTTGATAATCTTTCTACCAACACTGCTCATCATAACGCACGTATTTTCGAGTTCTCCACTTCTATCCCACTCTTGGCCAAATCTTACAATAATGAAATTGTATACGATTTTTCTAATGCTGACTATCAAAGTATTAATTATGCTTTGTCATTAATCACATGGGACGAACTGTTAGTACAACAGAATATCAATTTACTAATCTCTATCTTTTACTCAAATCTCTTTCAAATTATTGATGCCTTTGTTTCCAAAATTCACAAAAAGCATAAAATAACAGAACCATGGTTAAATAGAGATCCTAGGAACTTGAGAAATTGACTCAATAAAATATACAAAAAACTTAAACACCATCAAGCACTATGTGACGACTTATTGAATATGTATAAGCAACTTGCTATCGAATTTAAACAAAAAGCCAATGCAGCATATGAAAACTATGTCACGGATATTGGCAACAAACTTGTTACTGATCCTAAAAATTTTTTTTTCAATTTTGCAGCTTACACAACCTCTAATTATCTCAGTAAGTTTTTAAAGAATAAGTATAATTTAAATATTGTAATAATAGTTAACATTACTCCTAAGAATCTTAGATTTGAACCGAAATATAAATCTTTTAAAGTTATGGTACCTCAATCCAAAGTTTGTGAAATAATAAATTACAAACGATGGAAAAAAGGTACTATATATAATAATAATAGAAATACACCAAAATCTATTTCACATATTAATACAAGCTAAAATATTAACACAAACAATAATAACACGCATTCTAAAAGACTTCTTCTTAATCCTTTCGCTGTTCCTTTTAGTAATAAAGCTAAAAAGAAATTTCCAATTCAAAATTCATTATCTACCAATAGCAAGAAGTACTCTAACTTCATCCAAGGAGATATTTTAAGAAAAGTTACTAGTAATGCAAACATAAATAATAATAAATTTAAAAGTAATAATAATAATAATAATAATGATAATAATAAATTTAAAAGTAATAATAATAACAACAATAATGATAATAATAAATTTAAAAGTAATAATAATAATAATAATAATAACGATAATAATAAATTTAAAAGTAATAATAATAACAACAATAATGATAATAATAAATTTAAAAGTAATAATAATAAGAATAATAAATTTAAAAGTAATAATAATAATAATAAATTTAAAAGTAATAATAGTAATAATAAATTTAAAAGTAATAATAATAATAATAATAATAATAATAATAATAATAATAGTAATTATAATTGTAATAATAATAATAATAATAATAATAATAATAATGTTAGTAACGACAATAATAATAATAATCAAAATAATAACAATACTAATATTAATAATAATAACAATAATATTAATAATAATAATAATAATAATAAGCTAGTATTACAAGATCCGCTTGTTTCTCCAATCGTTAGAATGCCAAAGCAATCTATAACAGAAGATTGAAAATATGCTCTGTCAAGATTCAGAAATGAGACGATTCTCTACAACGTTATATTTTTCCTGTCCTATTTACATAATGCTTCGTATAACACCGTTATAGAAGGTAAAACTAGCACTTACCTGTCAATCTCGTGAGAGTTATAACAAGTTTTTTCGTCCAAACTCTAAGTTATTACTCAAGTTTCAACCAAACTTCAAATCTCATCTCTTTATCTAACGTTACTTACTCTAAAAAAACCTCTTAAACTTTCAACAACATAAAGAACATTAAAATCGTATCCCGTCAATTTTCAGAAAAACAATTCACAGAAAAACATTTTGCAGAAAAAGCGAAAACGACAATTCGAAGAAAATTAATTTACAGAAAGACAATTAACAGAAAAATAAAAAATACAAAATTACAAAATTACAAAGGTAAAATTTGAAAGGCAGTGTGTTTATTCAAAATAAGTAAGAATCCTAGATTTACTATTGAAGCATGGAATGTTAACCAAGCTACAGAAGAGAAAACACCAAGAACAATTAATAATCTCGAGGGATGGCAAAATGGGTTCGCTAAATTGGTTTCTGCCGAACATCCAACAATTTGGAATTTTCTAGAAAATTTGCAGCTTGAACAATCCAAAAATGAAATACTTTTGGGACAAATATTTTCTGGAATGCCTATGCCTCTAAAATAAAACAATATCGCGATTATGACTTGAGAGTAAGAAATATTATCTCCAAATATTATCTCCAAGGACTAATTGAGTTTTTACATGCAGTTGCCCACAATATCATTGTTTAAATTTACAAAAACCCAATATAAAAAAGACCAACCAAACAAAAAAAACCAAATACAGAAAAAATCACGCGATTTTCTGTGAAATACTTTTGGGACAAATATTTTCTGGAATGCCTATGCTTCTAAAAAAAAAACAATATCGCGATTATGACTTGAGAGTAAGAAGTATTATCTCCAAATATAAAAGTATGGACTAATTCAGTTTTTACATGCAGTTGCTCACAATATCATTGTTTAAATTTACAAAAACCAAATATAAAAAAGACCAACCAAACAAATAAAGACCAACCAAATACAGAAAAAATCGCGCGATTTTCTGTGAAATATTATTATTTTTTCTAAAAATTTTGGTGTGAATTGTTTTTCTGCTAATAATTTTTCTGTGAATTGACGCGAAATCCATTAAAATGTAATTCAGTTGCTTAGTTATAACTGAAACATCTTGATGGTAATTGGTCCATTTACAGAAAAGAACGTGATTTTCTATCTGCAAATTGTTCGCGAAGAGGTGGTGTTCTACTTGCTGTAAAGAATAACTTATCTAGTGTACCATTAATCACTGATACGCATTACTCTTTCGATCACCAATTTGTTAAAATAAAATTAGGTACAAATAATTTATACCTAGGTATTGTTTATTTCCCTCCGAACTCTGACAATTCTTCATATTCTGATTTTTATAGTGTATATCACAATATTATTTCAGGAATTCATGAGGATGACTCAATTTTTGTGTTCGGCGATTTTAATCGTCTATTATTTCTTTTATTATTGACGACGTTGATAATTTGTTATTACCGGTTAACTTTCATGACGAAATTGACTTCGGTCCTTTTAGCGAATTCAACGTTAACGATTTACAACAAATTATCAGTTATCCTAATAGTAATAATAAGTGGTTAGATCTTGAATTTTCAAATGCATATGATAAAGTGTCGGTTAAACTCGGTGATCATGTTGATAATCTTTTTACCAACTCTGCTCATCATAACGCACGTATTTTCGAGTTCTCCACTTCTATCCCACTCTTGGCCAAATCTTACAATAATGAAATTGTATACGATTTTTCTAATGCTGACTATCAAAGTATTAATTATGCTTTGTCATTAATCACATGGGACGAACTGTTAGTACAACAGAATATCAATTTACTAATCTCTATCTTTTACTCAAATCTGTTTCAAATTATTGATGCCTTTGTTCCTAAAATTCACAAAAAGCATAAAATAACAGAACCATGGTTAAATAGAGATCCTAGGAACTTGAGAAATTGACGCAATAAAATATACAAAAAACTTAAACACCATCAAGCACTATGTGACGCCTTATTGAATATGTATAAGCAACTTGCTATCGAATTTAAACAAAAAACCAATGCAGCATATGAAAACTATATCACGGATATTGGCAACAAACTTGTTACTGATCCTGAAAAATTTTTTGTTTTTGACTACAAAATAGATAATGTAACTCTGGAAAGGGTTTTTAGCATTACTGATTTAGCAATTCTTCTCGATAATAAACTTAATTATACTCTTCACTATGACCTAATAGTTTCAAAGGCTAATAAAATTTTAGGTTTCATTAAGAGAAGAGCTAAAGAATTTAGCGACTTAACTGTGATAAAATCGCTTTATTGTTCCCTAGTTCGATCTATCTTAGAATACGGTAACGTTGTTTGAGATCCAGCCTTTGCAGTTCATTCAAATAGAATCAATCAGTTCAAAAGCGATTTCTTTTATTTGCATTAAGGAATCAATAGAACACTTTTGATTTTGCTAATCTACCTAGTTTCATTACAAGACTTAATTCATTAAACTTGCTTTCTTTATCTTTACGTAGACAATTATTATCATCATGTTTTACTTTTGATATTTTGAATAATAGTATTTCTATCCAATCTCTAAATAACACGTTTAGACTTAACGATAGTGTTAGGCAAACTAGAAATACTAAATTTTTAATAGGCTACAAACATAATACACAGTACGGTAGAAATGAACCCATCAATATATGTTGTACTACTTTTAACAAAATTAGTCATCTCTATTCCGCATTCTTTATCTGACTCATGGCGCAGTGGTTTAGTCGCCAACCTTTCAATCGATGGGTCTTGGGTTCAAACCCCGGCCAGGTCTTAAATAAAAAATATGTAGTACTTTTATATCGTAATAATGTATATCGTATAATTAATAGTAGTAATAATAACATTAATAATATTAATAATAATAATAATAATAATAATAATAATAATAATAATAATAATAATAATAATAATAATAATTATAATAATAATAATAACAGTAATAATAATAATAATAACAATAATTATAATAATAATAATAATAATAGCTGCTACAGTGGAGCCATCTTTGGTTATATCATGCAGGTAAGGTGTTATATACTGCTGCATGTTGTAATTCACGGATGTCGCTGACTCTGTAGTAAAATAATAACAATAATAATAATATTAATAATAACAGCCGCTACAGTGACAGTGGGGGTTGCCTTCAATAATTACCTCATGTAGTAATATATATACTACTACTACATCTTTGTAACTGTTGTGACGGCTTTAGTCACTGTTAGCAAAATAATAATAATAGGCGGATTCATTGTTTCCTTATAGTCCCACTCCCAATTCAATGTTTCCGTATCCATTTTCCTATCCTTTCCTATCCCTACTCCCTAATCAATATACTGCGTTCGCTGGGTTTCATCCAACCATATTGGCTAAAGGGGGAGGTGGATTTAGTCAGTAAGAATCTGACACTACCAAGGGGAAATTCTTGTTGTCTTTGGAAGATTCCCACCTCCCTTAGGAAAAAAAAAAATGAAAAAAAAAATCTATCTCCAGAAATACTTTCAAACACATTGTACAATTACATTTTTCCAATTTAATGATCTTAGACAATTAATTCTTACTTAAGCAAAAAAAAATTTTTTTTTTTAAATAATAATATAATTTTAAAACGAGGAAGAATGCAGTTGCCTTTGTCAACTCTTAGATACTCGTACGAACCGTTAGTATGTTCACAGCCACTCTGCGTACAATATTATTTTTTTAATATTTTAGTATTTTAAAATAATTTGGGTGAATTTTATAATTTCTAGAACTTATGGGTTGTACATATATTCAAACTATATGTTTATATGTACATTCTTCTAAAGCAGATTCTAACCTTCCACATAACGATTATCAATCCAAAACTTTTTCAAATATTCTATAGTACCATTTAATACTAAGCGGTAAATGTATATTAAATTTACTTAGTACAAAATAATAAATATAATTTTAAATATTATATTATATTATATTTAAATATTCCATTGACAGAATAATTTCTTATAAGTACAATAAAATACATATATGTATGTAAATACGGCGCTATATAATATACATATATACTCTTATCATTCATTCACTACTGACATATACGATATGTAAATAAACATGATATTATATAAGTATGTATAAATATCAATATCATATAAATAATAATAAAAATTCTTCAAGCAACCGTTATGTTGTTTATTTATTTACATTTTTTTGTACTACGCATTATATCCTCAACAGTTTCAAATTGTCGAGTAAAATGAAATGCAAAAAAGTAGTTAAAGAAATTTGTTAGAAAATTTGAAAAAAATCAAGTAACACTTTCGTCAATTATAAAGTAACCCTATATTATTAATAAAAAAAGTTGTTAAGAGAAATAAGAGTATAATGTTGAAGCTTTAATTTTTGTGTATTACTTCAAAACAATTTTAACAGGTGTTCAAGTTACAGGTGATTAAAAATAGGAAATTTTCAGTTCTTGACCCCTTACAGCTCCTAAACGGGGGGTGATACAAAAAAAAATGTCTGAAATGACCCATACTTATTATAAAGATCTAACTTCTGTCAAAATTTCAAGTTTCCAACTTAAACCGTTTAAAAGATAGAAGGGTTAAAGGATTTGGGTTTTGCATAACGGTAAATTAAGACACCGTATGCCACAAATATATATTTAATGTATATATACTTTTAAAGCTAATAAAAGCAGTAATTGTTTGCCGTTTTCAAAATGAAGATACAACTTGTGCTATAACAATTTAAATATAGAGCTTTTTTGAACCTTTGGGGAGCTGTAGCTCCGTAACGGGTGGGGCTGCAAAAAAAAGTTATTAAAAATAAAATTAATATTTTTGTGAGATCTATCAGCAGTTAAAATTTCATAACTCTATTTCAAAAAAAATGTGGGGATCTAAAAGTTAGGTGTTCGTGAGCTACCCTAAGGCTTGGTCCAAACTCAACCAAAAAAAATAGGGAACCTACAAATTACTCCCAGAATATATTGTGTTTATTTCAAGATTCTAGCTTTCTTAGTTTTTGAGTTAGCGTGCTGACGAACGGACGGACGGACGGACATGGCTCAAAAGTCTTAGAATTTTTTTCTGATCCATACCTACCTTTGAAGGTATATCTAACTCGCTTATTTCGAGGTGTTACAAACGGAGGAGTAATTTTATTATACCCGATCCTATCGTACGGGTATAAATAGCACATTTATTGTATTGCATTATAATACAACTAATCGGTATATGTTTTTTATTTATATAATTTTTTTTGTACATTTTATAAATCGTAATTTAATGCTTTTAAGTAATATTAATAAAAAAAATCATTTTTTTTTAATTTTAGTTCTACGTACTAATAAGATATTAATTTACGTTTAATTTGCTACAAGAGTTAATACATAAAATGTTAAATTGCTTGTCCTTATATGTATGTATGTACATATCTGTAGAGATATCATATTTCATTTTTTTGTTAAAATAAAATTGTAAATGTAGTTTAAAAAAAAAAATAATGATAACAATAACAATAATAATAAATTAACCTTTTTTAAGATTTAAGTTATTATAAATTTAGTTTTAAGTCATTGTTTTCTTTAATTTTAATTATAAGCATTAATTTTAGAATTTGTTTTGTAACGACCTTGTTTTGGTTTTGTTTAATAAAATAAATTAAAGTAAAATAAAATATATCATATAGTATAATCTCTATATATTTATATTCAAATAAGACGCTCTTTTTTTGTTCTTTTGTTTCCATTAAATTTTAAATTTTCTTTTTTTTTCTTTGGTTTTTTTTCTACATACATAAACAAAATTTTTAAATGATAGTTTGTCATTTTGGAATTTTTTATTTGAGTAAACATGTAATGTTTAATAAAATTTTCAATATTACTACATAATTCAGGGGCATCTTATAAGATGCACCTTATAATATAAATAATAGGTATACATATATTGAGTTTCTAATATTCAATAAATTGGTAGTTTCTTTTAAAAGATAATAATAACCGTGTTTTTACAAAAAATGTCGTTTGCAAAGAATTTTAAATTCTTAAAGGCAGTAAATATTGAAAATTGTATTTTTACGATTTAAATAAAATCATAAAAAAACTATATATGTCCTGTATATAGTTTCTTTATGATAAAATCCAAAAAAAGTTGCTTATTTCGTTTTTTAACTCAAAATGGACATATGAATTAAAATCAAATATAAATAAAGCTCTTTTGACACCAAATACTTATTAGTTAGAAAAAATTAAAAAAATTATGAATATTGGATGCGGATAATTACGGTTAACCACAGTTATTTATCAAACAACCTCAAATTTCGACTTCAACGTATAAATGAGAAAAAAAGCAATAATAACACAAAAATCATTTTGAGGACTATCATATACATTTGATAAAGTTAATTTAAAAAATGCCGAATATTTGTTATTGATTGCGTTAATTGCAATTGCTTATTAAAACACCTCGAAGTTCGAGGGACGGGCACACAGTTTTTTATTTTTGATAAATGTTAAGTAATATATATTTAATAAACTTATTTATAAAATAAAAATAAATTTTATGACTTTTAAATTAACAACTACAATGCATTAATTGTGATTTTAATTTATATACATAACATAATTTATAAGGTTAAATAAGACAAAGCTTGCAATTATTGAACAAGGCTTGAAGTAACTAAAGTAACTATGTACAATTTTTATATTTATTAAAGTTAAAATAGTTAGTACTATATGCAGAGGCCTCTTAACCATATTTTTTCATTACGATTTTCATACACGTATTTAAGAGTTGACAAGGAAAACTGATTCTTCCTCGTTTTAGTATTATTTTTTCTATTACCAGTTTGTACTGTTATTTTAAATAGTTCTGTAAACTGCCAATGATAGAAAATTGCTAAGTCAGAAATGTTTCTCGTTTTATTATCATTACGTTTGTATTAATTGTACTGCATTCAATTTAATATAATTGCATACAAACCAAAATATCACATGATATCACTTAGTTCGAATTTTTTTATTTATTTTAATATTATACACTATAATCACACGCTATAGATATAGAAACTTAAAATAAAAACATTTATTTTTTATATTCGTAAATATCTTTATACACTCGGCATTGCATATATATGAATATAAATGTGGATATTTTATATAAAGGATCTACAGGAATCTTATAAAGGAAATAAGCAGTATTTCAATTTGTCCGCATCGTATAAAAAACAAAGAGTTTCGTTAAAAGTGGCTCACAATTTTTTGGCAAAATTGATTTTTTCAAGAAAAAGATTTTCTTCGAATGTAACGGGGTGACAAAATAGCTATACATATAAAACACATGAAAACTGTATAAAAAATTATATTATAAAAAGCTATGAATCAAAATGATAAATAATTTTAATAATTATTAGGTATGTAAAAAAAAAATCTTGATAATAGTTCAAACAAAAGTAGGTGGCAAAAAAAATCTTGAGAAAAAAACACTTGAATCAAGAAAAATCTTGAAAATAAATTTCTTGAAAAAACAAGCCTTGATGATAATCTTGAAATAAAATATTTTTCAAGATTTTATTTAATGTATTTAAAAAAAAAAAAAATTTTTTTAACTAAAAAAATAACAAAATTAAAAGTTTTTCAACAAACAAAATACCAAATCCGGATTGTCCCTTTTTCCGGAATATTTATATATACTCGTATCTATATGCGAGACTCTGAATTAGGACGGATTTTAGAGTTGGATTCAAAAGCATGGTTATACGCTTTTTCCAGAATATTTATTTATATGTTTGTGTGAGATTCTCAATTAGGAGGGATTTTAGAGTTGATTTAAAAATTAGAATATTTAATTTTTTCCGGAATATTTTTATTAATGTATATGTCGGGATTTCGTTACAGACCACATTATATTTAATAAATTTTAGTGACGTGCTCAAATACTTGATATGTAAACTCTCAAAAAAATACGTTTTGATGATTTAAATAAAACTATATTTATATATTATAATGTATAATATTATAAAGGGAGCGTATCAAAATCTGGTGTTTCAAAATTTCGTGTTTCAAAATTTCGTGTTTCAAAATCTCGCGTATAAGATATTTTTTGAAAAATCTCGCGAAAAAGTACAAATGAAAAAATACAGTATTAAGAGGTAAGTACAGTGCAAAAATACTGTGGAAAAATTGGTTACAAAATCATAGTTTCAATTAAGTTGGTTACAAAATCATAGTTTCAATAATTTTTTTAGCGAGGGTTTGGCGGCCACCACTATTTTAAAATGTTTAAGGGGTTAATGTTTTATTTTTGAAATACATGTGCAAAAACATAATTGGGAGGGATTTTATAGTAAGTTACAAAATCAGGGTTCTAGTAATTTGTTTTGCAGGGATTTTGGGCGCGGCAGACCCTATTATTTTAAAAGTCTCTTTTATTTTAAATATGTAAGTAAAAAATATAATAGGGGGATTTTAGAGTTGTAATCAGGTTCAGGATATTCGCTTTTTCCAGAATATATTATATGCGAGATTCTACATTGGCAGTGATTTTAGAGTTGGATTTATAAGTAGGGTTATTTGCTTTTCCAGAATCTTTATATATATATCGACTATATTAGGTAAACTAATTTAAACGTATATAAATGATCAACTGAGTTCTTACTTAAACAAATATAAGCTAATGGATAAACAACAATATGAATTTAGAAGTTGCTCCAACTCGAATGCTGCATTGTTTGATTTGATAACTGAAATACAAGAACGGGTAAGCAAAAAGCGGAAAGTGGCAGTAGTATTTCTTGATTTGGCCAAAGCGTTTGACTCAGTGGATAGAAAAATACTATTACGTGTCCTATTTGAATGCGGAGTATATGAGAAAGAGTATAAGTGGTTCAAGAACTATTTATATGGGAGAAAACAATATGCTGAATGTGAGCAGCACAGAAGTAATATTGAAGATGTAGAATTTGGAGTTATTCAAGGTAGCTCTTTGGATGCTGCGCTATTCGCATGTTACAATAGCAGTATTACTCAACTTCGGATTAAAGGCAAAGCTTTTATTTATGCAGATGACATAGCGATTGTATTCAAAAATAATAATTACACTGGGCTGGAAAAACAAATAAATGAAGATTTAAAAATAGTTAGTAAATGGATGGATATTCATTAGCTCACGGTGAATAATAAAAAAACAAAATACATGATAATTAAAAAACAACCATCATCAGTAAAATTAAATATTGTTTACAGTGATATTGAGATAGAAGAAGTTGCAATATTCAAATACTTAGGAATACACATTGATGCTCAATTAAATTGGAACTACCAATCCAATGAAATTGCCAAAAAAACGAGACGTATTGCAGGAGTTTTCAAGTTAGCGCAAAAAAGAGTACCATATGAACAAAAAATATCAATATTCTATTGCTTATTTCACTCCAACATATCTTATGGAAGTATTTTTTGGGGAAATACTTACCTGATGAATATGGTTAAATTACAAATAATACAAAATAAAGCAATTGAAAATATCTATGGATTGAAACGACGTTCTTCTACCATAGAAATACACAAGCGCTTTGGAATACTATCACTAGATCTCTACATAAGAGAATGATACAAGTAATTCAAATTCATAATATAAAAACAAAAAAAATCAAATCAAATATAAATATAATTCAAAATTGTGAAATAGATAATTACAATACTAGAATATCTAATCGTGTACTTGTATTCACACAAGTCAGAAACTTTTAATATAGCAATTAAGATTTATAATGAATTACCATCAGAGTTAGAGATTATGATAAAAAAATTAAGACTAAAATGAAAAAACATTTTTTTTTTACTTTCTAACTTTTTTTTTTTTGTTTCATCATTTAATTTATTTTTCATAATAATACATTAACGTGGTAATATTCTTAATATATATTAAAAACAAAAAAAAACAAAACAAAAAACACCAAAACAAAAAACACCAAAAAAATTAAATATCGGTGTTTTATGGTATATGGTATCTTATTCTAAGAGAAAAAAAAAAACGAATATATTGATTTATTAATTTAATGTAAGAATTATTGAAAAATAAAAATTTCTGTGACCTTAGCTTTTTAGCTGTGTGGTCTTATAAATTCGGTTAGAAATATTTTGCAACAATTTTATGATAAAATTTCATTTTGATATAGCACTAAAACTATAACTAGTAATTAAAAACATAAAAAAAAAAGAAATAAAGAAAACAAAAAAAAAAATCCAATTGCAGAACCAAAAATCAAAACATCTGTTTAATTATTAATTTATTATAATTTCTTTAATTTTTAGGTACAAAAGTAGAGACAGTTATTTTTTTGTCTGTTTGTTCGAAAAAGTGTTAAATAAAACTTACTTTTATGTCTTGTGGTTGTGAATCTCAAAGCTCCTATTCAGTATAAAATTATGCTTAATTTCATTATGAATTATTTTAAATGCTATTATATATAATTCTAATTTGCAAATGTTTGTCAGACTTAAATATTGGCTAGAGTATAGAATATTAGTAGGAATTCTAACAGGATAGTTATGAATCGCTTTTATTTTATGGCTTTTTTATGAACTATGTCAAGTCTGCCTAAAGGAACTTGACATGTGTTACTCCATATTAGGTTAAGATACATAATATTTGATAGTATATGTGAAGAATATATTATTTTTAGAACCGATTTATTAAAGAAATTTCTCATGCGACGTAAGACAAAAATGTACGGTGTTATCTTTTTAATCAAGTGATTTATGTGCTCTTGCCATTTGAGCCGGCTATCTAGAAGCAACCCTAGATAATTAAAATGTTTTACAACTTCAATAATCTTACCGTTGTAAGTAAAATTGGAGTATGTAAATTGTCTATTTTCGAATAATAACATTTTAGTTTTCTTCACATTGAGTAGTAGACGATGTTTTTTTAGCCATTCTTCAATAATGGAAAGATCATGCATGATGGAAGTTCTCAAGGATTCTTCATTACGTTCCGCATATTTTAGCACTGCATCATCCGCATACAATTGAATAAGTCCTTTTAGTTTCAATCGAGCTATATCATCTAAATATATCTTAAATAAAAGTGGCCCTAAAATTGAACCTTGGGCACTCCTTTTATAATGGTTCTTGATTCATCCAAACTATCACCTATCCTAACTCTCTGCTCTCGATTAGTTAAATATAAGTCAAAAAAATTTAATTGTGATGAGTCGAAATTAAACATCGAAAGTTTAAACTGTAGTGTTTCATAGTACACCCAGTCAAATGCCTTTTGTAGATCTAGAAATAGACAGCCAACGTGCAATTTTTCATCCATATTTTTTGATGCAAAGTCGGTTAAGCTAAGACAGGTAGCAGTAGTATTCGATTTTTTTTCGAAACCATAATGTTCGTCGTGAAATATTTGATTATTTGTAAGAAAGTTATCTAATCGACTTTTTATAATAAATTCAAAGATTTTAGAGAAACCGCTGAGGACCGATATGGGCCTGTAGTTTGTCCTATCTTTGGCATTCCCTGTTTTGAATATTGGAGTAAAAATTGCAGTTTTTAATGAGTTTGGGAAAGTACTAGAAAGGAAATAATTATTTATAAATTTGGTAAGAAGCGGTATTAGTCGCTCCTGGAATTTCTTAATGAATTTTATGGAAATATTATCGAAATCCGTCGCTGCAGCAGTTTTCAGCTTGCTAATTGCATTCGATATCTCTTCACTACTGGTGGGTGTTAGATCAAATAAGGAGCTGGGGTTTCGTTTAAAACTATTTAGGTATTCGTGGTCTATTGGATCATTGTCCACATTTATTTCCCTGATCATTGTCCACATTGATAAAAAATTCGTTCTTTAATTCACCAATTTCTTTTTTTTTAGTTAATACTTTCCCATTAATTTCTAGCCTTTTAATATGATTGTTCGTGCTGTCTTTTTTTTTGTTAAATATTACCCTTTTATATAAATCCCATAATTTTTTACTATTGCATGAGTCTCTTTTAATTTGTTCAGAATAAAAATTTTTTTTTGAATGTGTTATGAGCCGATTTACTTTATTTTTATATAATTTTTATAATCTACTAACATGCTCATCGTTAGGATATTTTTTCTTATATTTGAAGAAAGAGTCTCGAATTTTAATCGCGTTTCTAATTGCGTCTGTCATCCATTCATTTTTTTCTTTAAACCTTTTCTTTCTAACAATTCTGGTATATTTACTCACTAAAGAACTTATTTCAAATACAAAATCGTCGAAGTTGTCGATTGAACTAACTTATTCCAAGTATTATCTGCAGCTAATTTTTCATACTTCAGGACGGTAATAAAGTTTTCAATTTGTTCTTCTATGGGCTTGAAATTAAAAGTTATGAAAAACATTTTATGATCTGACAAAAATGTGTTTATAATATGAAAATCATATTTGTATTTGACAATATCAGTAATAAAGTGGTCAATGATTGTTTTCGATGTGTTTCCTATTCTAGTTGCAAAATAATTGGCAACTTTATTATATATAATAAAACCATTAGATACTAATACATTTACATAATTCATAACTTCTTGATTATTTTGATTTAGTAAATTGATATTAAAGTCTCCAAAGATCATTTAATTTTTATAATTACTTCATATGTCATCCATTTTTTCAAGAAAAGAGTTAATATTTGATTCGTGCGATTGATATATTGCTACCATGTTAATTTTTTGTTCGACAAGATTTATTACTAAGAAATTCGATTTTTCAAACTCTAAACTAAAACTTAAATTACTTGTTATGTTCTCATTTACATAAATAGCAACACCTCCATACGACATTTCGCGATTTGAACCCTTCTATATTAAAAAATTGATTTTCCTGTTCATTTACTCATATTTCGGTTAATACTAGAATATGAATATTACATTCATATGTTTTTATGAATGTTTCTAAATTATTGTATAGTTTATTTCTCAAACTTTGTATGTTTAGATATAATATATTCAAATTTGTTTGATATTCTCCACTCTTCATATTCACCATACTACTATCTACCCCTGAAAAATAATTTACTCTTAATTCATCATAAATGCCAGAATTGTCATCCAAGTCTAAGTTCATTTAAAAAACAAAAACCAAATAATTTTAAGTAATGTGATAAAAATATGTATCTAGTACCTTTTGAATATATAAAAATATATATTCAAAAAAAATAATATTTGTAATAGACTTAAGATTTTATATGTCAAGTTATTATTTTTAAAATAAATAAAAAAAAAAAATGTTTGTTAATTCTAAGAAAAAGTAGTGTGTGAAATTGTAAAAAGTAATTTTTAGAATAATGTAATAGCTATATGAAATTATAGTGTAGGCTTTTATTATAATAATTCTAAGATTATAGATTATATATAACGTAGTTTTAAAAATTATTATGTAATTGTAATATGTAATTATAGTGTTACAGTTTTTTAATATTGTAAATCTAAGATTATAAATTTTTTTTATAATTTTGGCCTTTTGTTCAAACAATGTTATATGTAAATATAAACTATTATAAAGCCTATTATTGATTACATTTTTGATAATAGTGCTTTGTAAGGTGTTGTTTTAAAAACACCTGTTATTTTGTAAAGTGATATTATAAAATTGATTATTAAATAATAATATGTGAAAATGTAATTGATTATTAATGATAAAACAAAATAATGTTGAATTAAATGTAAATTAACTAATGTTATAAGTATTTTTAATAAATGAGATATCATTGAAGGAAGAAATTTTATGTATTTTACTTGTGATATTCTTACGTAAAAGAATTTGGTTATCCTTGACCCATAGAAATTGAAAATCATTTGACAACTTGATTTTTTTAGCTTCATAATACAAATTTGTTTGCAGCTTTGATAGATGTTGACGAAAGAAAATTTCGTTGTTGACCTGGCTATATTGGTTTCTAATGCTGATTTCAGTGGTAAATAAATGTTTATATTTTTGCTTTTTCGGAAGAAGCTCATTTTTTTCTGCCTGCGATTTGAGCTTAACCACGTACAATTTTCCTTTTAGTTTTCCACCTTTTCTCGCTTTTTGGTCTATTGTGTTTATTTTTATAATATCAGTTGCAGATATATTGGCAGAAATTTTGTTTGCAATTTTTAGAACCACATCAATTGGCTCATCAATTTTTGAAGGGAGTCCAGCCAAAATAATATCATTTTTATTTTCTTCCTTATATTTTTCATCCAGTATCGCCTCCAATTTATTCACTTTTTGTTGTAATTCATTGACATTTTTTTCTATTTCCGCCATACGTTTTTTTATAAAAACATTTTCTTTTTTAATTTCCTTATTTTTTTTAATTATATCTTGGATTTGCGAAGTTTGAAAATTTTGTGAATTTTTTATATCCAAAATGACCAAACCTAAATTTTTTAAAAATGTTCCCATATTTTCATTCGAACAATTTTTTGGTTCGAATGTAGTAAGTTGATCAAAAACTTCATCACTTTTATCTTCTGCCTCAGATTCGTATGTTTCTTCAACAGGTTCATTATTGGTGGGAGATTCTGGACATTTCCATGTAGCACTACCATTTTTAACAGCTTGAAACAGCTCGTCCGCAATTTCGCCACAATTTGTATGAAAAAAATTTTAATACGGTCCACTACATTGTAAACCTCTAGATTTGCCTCTAGTAACTACACAGATACTGCATACCGGACACACTTTTGCCATGGTTCAAATTGTATTTATAGGTTTAAAATATATAATAATAATAAATCTAACTTTTGTTTGAATATTTTTTTTTTTCATTCCTTCCCCTTTTTTTTATTTTTTATATGCTTTCTTTTTTTTCGATCACTTTTTTAGGTTATAATAATTTTTATAGTCACTTTTGTAATAATTAATTTATAACTTGTTTGTAAAGTAGAAAAAAAAAAAAAAATAAACAAAAATTTTTTTTTTTTTTAGTTTTTATAACTATCCAATTTATCTGCTATTGCTTTTCTTTTTTTCCCACTTTTATAGTTATTATATATTTTTAAAATATAAAAATATTATCAGAGCCAAAAAATTAAAACTTTACTTCAAATCCGTGTTGCCGTTTTTTCGGCAACTTCGGCAAATTAAATCCATATTTGTATATTGCAATGTAATTACCGCTATCTTAAATATTTTTTAATGTTTTAATTATGAAATATGTATGTAAAAACATAATTAGGAGGGAAGGAGCGACACCTCTCACTATTTGAAAATGTTTTCTAATGTTTTAATATTGAAATATCTATGCTGACTGGGAGGGCTTTAACAACATTTTTAGAACTTTTGATTGGTGATTCTGCTTCTGTAACAGAAATCTTAACTTTGCTGCAAATGCGATTAGTGAAACTATTTTACTTGGAATGAGGGCATTCATTCCTCATTTCATAAAATCTGTTAAGAGAAAGCCTAAATTTTGGTTTAATCGCATTTGCAAAGAAGCCATTTTTAGAAAAGAGAAGGCTTTTAAACTGTACCAAAACAATAGGTCGGAGCCTCGCAAGGCCAATTACATAGTGGCGAGACAAATGCAAGAGAGTTATAAATAAGCAAAAATTCTTGGTTAACCGAAGGTTGAAAAGTAAAATCATTCACATGCCTAAGAATAGCAAATCGTTTTGGACATTTGCCAAAAGTCTAAAATAAGCGGGTCTTCCTTTTCACCACTTTTTGATAATAATAACAGAACAGTATCATATTCTAAAGAGAAGGCGAACTTATTTGCCAAGCAGTTCGCTTTTAATTCGACACTGTCACAGTCAGCTCAGGTGTCACCTTTTATTCCAGGAGCTGGCTACTTTTTCGGTAAAATTTACTTTAGGACGCGGGCGGTGATGAAAATTTTAAAAAATCTTGATACAAATAAGTCAGCCGGTCCAGATGGTATAACCACCATGGTGCTTAAAAATACCTACTCGAGTATTTCAAAACCTCTGCGCAACCTTTTCTACCTCTCCTTCACTTCGGGTAGTTATCCTACCCAATGGAAGGCTGCACATGTTTTCCCAATTCCCAAAAAAGGTAATAAAAACGATCCCTCTAACAACCGCCCTGTTGCTATAACTTCGCTCTTCTTCAAAGTGATGGAGAAAATTGGAAATCAAAAGCTTTTGAAATACCTGGACCACAAAGATTTGCTTCATGATCGTCAATACGGGTTCAGAGCCCGTCGTTCAACCGGTGATCTCATGACTTACCTTTGGGAGAAGCTAACCATCAGTCTTCATCATTCTGGTGAGTCTGATATTGTGGCGCTTGATATTTCTAAGGCTTTTCATCGAGTGGCACGATGCTCTATTGGCAAAATCCAAACCATTAGGTCTAGGTACAGTCTTTCTAAAATGAATTGGAGATTTCCTTTCGAAACGTACGATTCGAGTACTGGTCGATAAATGTTTCCTCAAGGATGAGTTTATGCCCCACTTTCTTTTTAATATTTATCAATAACCTACTTTCATTAACTTCCAATCCGATCCATAGTTTCGCAGACGACAATACCATTGTAGCTTCCTATGAGTTTCATAGCCGCTGTAACATTAATCACCAGATTAATACAACAGTAAAGAATTAAAAAATGGGGTGAAGTAAACAGAAGTCAACAGTGAAGTCAACAAAAAAACACAATGTTGTCTGATCTCACGAAAAATTGCCACTACTACGCCACTCTCAACCTACTCTTTCAGGGAGAAGTTGTGCAACATTAAACAGATTTAAACATGCTGGGTATCGAATTAAACCAAAAATTGAATTGGTCAAATGACATTTTTGGTTTAGCTAAGGATGCAGCAAAATGTTTGAGTTTTTTGTATCGCTGCAAAACTTACTTTTCCGCATCTGATCTTCTCAATATCTATAAAAAGTACATTAAGTCGAAAATGGGATATAATCTTTTAAATTTAAAAGTATCTACGTATATTATAAATATTTTTTTTTTTCTTTATTGAACATAATTTAATTAAAGTATAAGTTTACAAATTTTAATAATAATTTTGATATAAAATTTTGTCAATGCTGTGTGATCGTATAATTTTTAGATTAACATACAAAATCAAAAAACAAAATTTTATTGAAATTTTATATTACAAATTTTATTAAAGTATTTCAATTTTATGCAGGTTATTATATATATATTTTCTTACTTGTTAGTTAATTAGTAATTAATATCTATAATAATAATTATAATTACAAAGTAGTATAGTAGTAAAAGTAGTATGTACATATATAGTAAGTATAAGTACAAAGTAAATATAAAATATAAAAGGTTAATTTCTAAGTAATATAATTTTAATTTTATTTTTGAACATTTTAAAATCAGTAATTCATTTTATTTCCTCAGGTAAACCGTTGTAAGATTTCAGAGAATTATATAAGCAATTATTTTTTTGATGAGCTGTTTTAAAAAGTGAGAAGTAAATATTCGATTTGTTTCGGGCATTGTGGTTGTGTATGTCTAGATTTCTATTTAAAATGAAACTATGTTTAATTTGGTTATTTATTATTTTAAAGGCAGTTTTATGGAGCTCATATGAAATAATGTGTTTTAAACCTATATATTTATCGACGTATAGGCAATCTGTAGGATGTAGAATTGACAGCACGAAGGCAAATTTTACGCATTTCTTGTGCAACGTGTCCATTTTATTTAAGTGAACTTGGGAAGCTCTGCTCCAGATTGGAATTAAATAACAAATGTGGGATTTAATATAAGAAGAAAAAATTGTGAAAATCGCTTTATTATCAATAGCCTAAGCAGCAGGAATAAATATGGCGTTATATTTTTAATTACTTTTTCTGTGTGATAGCTTCAGTTGAATTTGCTGTCTATTATTAGACCTAGCTAGTTAAAGTTTTTAACAATTTCTAAATTAGTATTTTTATATTGAATAATTTATTTTCAAACATTAAGATTTTAGTTTTATTTAAGTTTAAGATAAGCCGATGTTTAATTAGCCATTCTTGTATTAATTAGAGGTCATGTTGCATGTATGTCCGAATAATTTTTTCAGAGTTATCCGCGTACTTCAGAACGGCATCATCAGCAAATAACTGAAGTCTGCCCTTTAAATTCAAATGATTGAAGTGCATTATTAATATATTTAACTAAAATCGGTGTTAAGCGTTCTAGAATTTATTTATAAATTTGGTCGAAATATTATCATATCCTGTAGCGGCTCCCGAGTTCCGTGATTGTATAATTTTGGATACTTCTTCAACATGCGTGGGAGATAGATCAAAATTATGATAAACATTTCTACTAAATTGGTGCCTATAATTTAAGTCAATGTTATTTAAAGGAATATTAATTTCCTTAGTTATGTTGGTAAAATAAACATTAAAAACAGTAGCAATATCAACCTCGCTTTCCAGAACCTTGGGGTTGTAATGTAAAATCTTTATTGATTGTTTTGTATTTGAACAGTTTGAATTAAAAATAATTTGTTTATAGGAATCCCATAATTTCTTATGATTGTTAGAATTATTTGTGATTTCATCAGAGTAATACTTTTTTTGCCTCGATTATTAATGTTTTGGCTCTATGCCTATATTTTTTGTATAACGAATTAACATGAAGATGGTCTGGTTGTCTTCTTTAATATTTATGAAACGAATCTCGAATTTTCATAACGTTCAGGATTCTTGGGTAATCCATTTTTTCTGTTTTTTACTACTTTTTATGGGAACGTTTTGAGTGTTTGATTTAATTATGGCTTTTAATGGATCAACGAAGCCATCAAAATTTTCATAAGAATGAAGATTATTCCAAAAATTATCTTTAGATATATTTTCATAATTTAGTATCGTTTTATATGAATTTTGCTTGACTATTGTGGGCTTCTGGTCGATGGGAAGCAAAGGCTCAGGTAGGATTTAAGTAGCTCAGGTGACTCAGTAATATAGGAGCAAAAAATTAAATATAGAGTGTTGTGATTAAAATATGATCGTAATCTTCGTAATATAAAGATGTAAAGGCTAAAGCTGATGGTCCCACTTAAAATTACTGTCAACAACTAAACCTAGGTACTTCTAAGTTTTGACAACTTGTAGCGTATTATCTTGAAACTGGAACACACTGTTTTGAAAAACTTTATTTTCAAAAAGCATTATTTTAGTTTTTTTAATGTTTAATTTTAGCTCATGTGTATCTAGCCATTCTTCGATTATTAAAAGACCATCAACGATAGCATTTTTGATTCTTAATTCGCTCACATCGGAATATTTTAATATTGTATCATCCGCGTACATATGAATTGATCCCTTTAAGTTTAAATGTGCTATGCCGTTGATGTAAATTTTAAATAGATCGAGCCCAAATATTAAGCCCTGCGGTACACCATATCTTGAAACTGGAACACACTGCTTATGGTGGAACATCACTAGTTTATGGTGACTTATTGACTTATTTATTTTAACCTTATTGACTTATTTATTTTAACCATTTGGTCTCTGTGGTAGAGGTATGATTTAAAAAATTGGGTTTGGTTTTCCGAAAGATGGAGTTTAGAAAGTTTGTGTATTAAAATGTCGTGATTGACATAGTCGAACGCTTTCTGTAGGTCAAGAAAAACACATCCAACATAATTTTCATTATCAATATTTAACGAGATGAAGTGCGTAAGATTTAGGCAAGCAGATGTACTGTTGGAATTTTGCTCGAAACCGTATTGCTCATCACTAAGTACTTTGTTATCTGTAACAAATTAGCTTAGTCGATTTTTAGTAATGGTTTCAAATATGTTTGAGAAGCTATTAAGGACCGAATTTGGGTTAGAAATTAATATCTTCCTACCATCTTTGAAAATGGGTGTTATTATGACAGTTTTAAGTGACTGCGGAAATGTTGAATTTTCAAACGAGGGATTTATAAATTTGACAAGAATTGGAAATAATTGCGCTATATATTTTTTATAAATTTAGCAGATATATGGTCATGTCCTGTAGCAGTTGTTAATTTCATTTTGTTTAACGCTTGCAGGACATCTTCCGGGTTTGTAGAAGTCACGGCAAATTCATATTCGATATTAGGCGTGAACTGGTTCATATAATCCATTTTTTCAGTTGAAATGTTTAATTTCTTTGTAACATTCACAAAATAATTATTGAAATGTTCCGAAATTTCTTCTTTACGACATATTTCCCTACCACTGACTTCGAGCACTTCAATTGGGTTTTCAACTGAGGAGCTTTTGTTGAACATTACCTTTTTGCAGATAATCCGCAGATTTTTGGAATTAGATGGGTCCTGTGAAATTAAATCTCAGTAGAACTTTGCTAGGCTTGTTGAATCATTACTTTAACTTTGTTTCGGTAGTGAATATACAGCTTCCTAACATGACGATTCTTATGTATTTTTTTGGTATTTATAAAAAGAATCCCTAATTTTTATAAACTTTATGATCTCCTCATTGATCCAATCTTTTTTTCCTTTCTTCGGTGAATTATAGAAATAGTTATGGTGTTTCTTTTAATTCAAGTACCTATTTCGGAAGTAAATTCGTTGAAGCCTGTTATGGAGTTGACTTTGTCCCAAAAATAATCATTCTTAATTAATTCATAGTTTAAGATGTTTTTAGAGCGTTTGGTATTTTCCAGATACAGATTTTGTGTTTATGCTTAGAAAGAACATTTGGTGGTCAGAAAGACACGTATCAAGAACATAAAAGTGGTATTTATAATTTGTCAAGTCAGTAATCAAATGATCAATTATTGTTTTGGAGTGGGTACCAAATCTCGTAGCAAATTTATCCGATAGTTGGTTGCAAATAATAATAGTAATAGTAACAATAACAATAATTATAATAATAATAATAATAATAATAATAGCTACTACAGTGGAGCTATCTTTGGTTATATCATGCAAGCAAGGTGTTATATACTGCTGCACGTCGTAATCCACTGATGGCGCTGACTCTGTAGTAAAATAATAATAATATTAATAAGAATACTAATACCAATAATAGTAGCCGCTACAGTACCAGTGGGGGTTGCCTTTAATAATTACCTCATGTAGTACTATATACTACTACTACATCTTGTTATAGTTGTGACGGCTTTAGTCACTGTTAGCATAATAGTAATAATAATAGGCGGATTCATTGTTTCCTTTTAGTCCCACTCCCAATTCAATGTTTCCGTATCCATTTCCTATCCTTTCCCATCCATCCCATACTGCGTTCGCAGGTAAGGGTTTCATCTCATTATATTGGCTAGAGGGGGAGGTGCGTTTAGTCAGTAAGAATCTGACTTTACCAAGGGGGAAATTCTTGGTGTCTTTTAAAGATTCCCACCTCCCTTAGGAGAAAAAAAAATAATATAGCCGTTGCTTGCAGGTAAAGGTAATGTTCAACAAAAGTATTTGTATAATGTTTTGCTTCAGAATTATTGTTTAATAAGTTAATATTAATATCACCTAATATTTATAATTTATATTATGTGATTTATATATAGCAAATACATACACTTGAAGCTTGATTAATTTTATAATTCAAATATTCTAATTAAAAAATTCCTCCTCATAAATCAATGTACCACTGATATTTTCCTTAACAAAGATAGTTACGCCGCCGTATGAATTCGCGCTTTTTGCGAAATAGGATATGTACCCTAGTAAATTAAAAAACATATTTTCTGATTTTTTCAATAATATTTTAGTTAAAACCAGCAGATTGATATCGCACTCGTATGAGTTAATTAAAAATTCAAGATCGGTTAATTTATTACGTAGACTTCTTATATTTAAGTAAATGATGTTAAGATTAGTACCTTGTACAGATTCAAAAAGAGGGTTGCTGGCTTATTAGTACCTTGTACAGATTCAAAAAGAGGGTTGCTGGCCTATGTACTGTATGAAATATTTTTTTTTTTTTTACTTTATTTATTTATAATAAAAATATAATTTTAAAAAATTAAGCAATTTACATAAATTTTTTTTGACCCTAGCCTTAGTTGTTTGGTCTCATGATTTTTAACTTCAGTTGCCAAAATATTTAATATGTATGTATTTAAATTAATTAATTTCTAAGTTCATATTTACTTCATATATAGTAGAAAAACAAACAATTCAAAAATCAAAAATTCAAAAATCAAAAATTCAAAAATCCAAAATTGAAAAATCCAAAATTCAAAAAATTCAAAAAATAAAAAAACTACAATGTAAATACAAAGAAAAAGAAAAAAACTTAAACCAAATAAAACTATATTAGATATAATTTTTTTATGTCTATATTTTCAATTATTCAAAATAAAAACGTTTATCTTTTTTTTTAAATTTACAATATTTTCAATAGATTTCAATTCATTTGGTAAATCATTATAACATTTTGAACAATTATACAAACAATTACTTTTCTGTTTATTTGTCTTGAACAATTGTAAATAGCAATTGCACTTATTTATTGTGTTGTGATTATGTATATCAATTATTTTATTTAATATAAAATTATGTTTTATTTTGTTATTAATAATCTTATATGCTATTAAATATAGTTCCCTCTTACAAATATTTGAAAACTGACATATTGGTCTGAATATAGGGGTTTGTTGGAAATCTTATAGGATAAAAGTATATTACCTTTATTGCCCGTGTATGTAAGATATCAAATTTACTTCCAGCTGATTGGGAAGCGCAGCTCCAAATGGGATTAAGGTATATGATGTTTGCCAAAATGTAAGATGAATAAATAATATAAAGCACGTCTTTAGAAAAAAGTTTCCTTAGTCTCCACAAGATAAAAATGTACGGACTAATTTTTCTACAGACATGATTGATATGACATTGCCAATTGTATTTGCTATGTAAAATCAAATCTAGATAGTTAAAAGTTTATGTTATCTTCAAGACATGATTTTTATAGGTAACGATCGAATCATTGAAAAATTTATTCTCAAATAGAAGGATTTTTGTTTTTTTTTTGTATTTAGTAAAAGTTTATATCTACTAAGCCATTTTTCAACGATATCAAGATCATGTATGATTGAACTCTTTAAACATTCTTCGCTAACTTCAGCCTATTTAATTACTGAGTCGTCAGCGTAGAGTTGAATTGTTTCTTTTAAGGATAATCGAGAAATGTCGTCCACATAAAGTTTGAAAAAAAAGAATTGGACCTAAAATAGACCCCTGCGGAACTCCCTTTTTTACAGTGGCACTATTACTGAATTTATCATTAATTGGAATTGCTGTCTATTCTCTAGGTATGATTTGAAAAAATTTACTTGATTTGCATCAAAATTTACCATGTGCAGCTTATGCAGCAGTACTCTGTGCTCTTTTCGGAGGTCTTTTTGGAGGTCTAAAAAACACATGCAACACAATATTTTTTTTATCAATATTATTAGTTATAAAATCATTTAGTTCTAAGCATGCAACTATCGTGTTCGAGTTTTCCTCAAAACCAAATTGTTCGCTGTGCAACATAGGATTATTTCGCAGAAAAGTATCAAATCAATTTTTTATAATTTTTTCAAAAATTTTTGATAAAGAGTTCAGAATTGAAATCGATAGTTTGATTTGTTTGCTGCACATCCATTTTTGAAAACAGAAACAATAGTTGCTATTTTTAAAGACATTGGAAACACGAAATTTTGAAAAGATGAATTAATGTAATATCTTTCAAATCTTATTTAAGTTTTCTTATAAGAAAATATAAAATAATTGAGATTTGCTGAGTATTACATAAAATTTTTATATGCTGATCTTCTTTATAATGATAAATATATAAAATGTATAAAAATATATGTAAATGCATTAATTTTAGATTTTAGATTATATTTAGAAATTAATTCTAGAAATAAAAAAAAAATTTAAGAGTGTAGATTTAAGAAATAATAAAATTTTTAAATTAAGTTTTTTGTTAAAAAATATTGTTGTTTGATGTGTAAATATATATAATTTTAATATTAATTGTGTAAAAATAAAAAATAAAAATATTAAAGTGAATTCTATGTGTAAGTTTGTTATAATGTAATAATAAAATAAAGGTTTTTGTAAATAATTATTTTGATTTCAAAATGAATGAACTTGTTTGAGTAATTTGAGTAATAATAATTCTTTTGGTATTATCGTATATATACTTATATAATATGAAGTTAAGTAAATAATAAAATAAAAATGAAATGGATTTTGATTTGGAATTAAATATGTTTGATCAGCTGATTTTATAAATGTAAAGTAAATTATTTTGTTTTTAAGTTTTTTAGTTTTAATATTAGTATAATAAAATAAAAATTTTTTTAATAATATTTGAGTGGAGTGATTGTATGTAAATTTAAATAATAATATAATAAAAAGAGATAATTTTCTTTGAATTTTTAAAATGTTGGATTTTTTATACAATTTAGTTGTGAAAGAAATAATAATGTTAAAAAACAACTTATACGTAAGGAACAATAGAAATTAAAAATTAATTGCATAAAGGTATAATAATATGTTGTGTACCTAGATTTTTCAAAAGTAATGTTTTTAATATCATTAATAAAGTTAATTAAGTCAATAATTGTTTTAAAATGTATGCACTTGTAAAAGCTTAATTCTACTATTATATAAAGCAGAAATTCTGTTTGTTTGTTTGTTTGTGCCCTTTTCACGTAAAAACCACCAGTCCGATGGCAACCAAATTTTGCAGGAACATTTCTAAGACCCCGGAAAGTGTTACAGGCTATATGATGTTTTGGTTCATTAACCCCTTGCCGCCCGAGAGCCATTTAAAGCTTTTTCGCTTTTTCGTTCTCCTGCCTAAACGGTTCGATCGATTGAGTTGAAAATTTGTACAAATGTTCTTCTTAGCTTTGGACGGGTGCCGAAGAAATTTGGATACAATACGTTACCCGAATTCGGCCCGGCGGGCTTCCAAAAAAATTTTTGTTTCCTATTTATGTCCAATTTTGTACGGTGGTTTTATGGTTCGAAAAAAAGCCTGCGACAAATTTTTATGAACTTCTGTTCATTAAATTTTTCTGTTGTCCTGCTTAAACGGTTTCTCCAATTGAGTTGAAAATTTACGATAATGTACCTCTTTACCACAGGAGCTCACTGAGTTGATATGGTTACGATCCATTAACCCGTTTCGGCACCAGGGGTCAGTGAAGTTTTGTAATTTACTTAGTTGTCGCATTTAAACTGTTTGACCAATTGAGTTAAAAATTTATCAAAGTGTAGCTCTTTACAACAGGAGCTTACTGAGTTAATTTGGTTACGATTCATTAACCCGTTTCGGCACCAGGACTCAATGAAGTTTTTCAATTTCTTTGTTGTTGCGCTTAAACAGTTTTCCAAATTGAATTGAAAATTTACAAAAGTGTAGCTCTTTACCACAGGAGCTCACTGAGATGATTTGGTTACGATCCATTAACCCGTTTCGGCACGAGGGCTCAATAAAAATTTTTAATTTCCTTGTTGCCGCATTCTTAATTAATTCATAGTTTAAGATGTTTTTAGAGCGTTTGGTATTTTCCAGATACAGATTTTGTGTTTATTCTTAGAAAGAACATTTGGTGGTCAGAAAGACACGTATCAAGAATGTAAAAGTGGTATTTATAATTTGTCAAGTCAGTAATAAAATTATCAATTATTGTTTTGGAGTGGGTTCCAAATCTCGTAGCAAATTTATCCGATAATAATAATAATAGTAATAGTTGCAAATAATAATAGTAATAGTAATAATAACAATAATTATAATAGTACTAATAATAATAGTGATAATAATAATAGCTACTACAGTGGAGCTATCTTTGGTTATATCATGCAAGCCAGGTGTTATATACTGCTGCACGTCGTAATCCACTGATGGCGCTAACTCTGTAGTAAAATAATAATAATATTAATAAGAATACTAATACCAATAATAGTAGCCGCTACAGTACCAGTGGGGGTTGCCTTTAATAATTACCTCATGTAGTACTATATACTACTACTACATCTTGTTATAGTTGTGACGGCTTTAGTCACTGTTAGCAAAATAGTAATAATAATAGGCGGATTCATTGTTTCCTTATAGTCCCACTCCCAATTCAATGTTTCCGTATCCATTTCCTATCCTTTCCCATCCCTACTCCATATTGCGTTCGCAGGTAAGGGTTTCATCTCATTATATTGGCTAGAGGGGGAGTTGGGTTTAGTTAGTAAGAATCTGACACTACCAAGGGGGAAATTCTTAGTGTCTTTTGAAGATTCCCACCTCCCTTAGGAAAAAAAAAAATAATATAGCCGTTGCTTGCAGGTAAAGGTAATGTTCAACAAAAGTATTTGTATAATGTTTTGCTTCAGAATTATTGTTTAATAAGTTAATATTAATATCACCTAATATTATTGAGTTTTTGTGAATAAATGTATAGTTATCTTATTCTTGAATAAAATCATTATAATTTATATTATGTGATTTATATATAGCAAATACATACACTTGAAGCTTGATTAATTTATAATTCAAATATTCGAATTAAAAAATTCCTCCTCATAAATCAATGTACCACTGATATTTTCCTTAACAAAGATAGTTACGCCGCCGTATGAATTCGCGCTTTTTGCGAAATAGGATATGTACCCTAGTAAATTAAAAAACATATTTTCTGATTTTTTCAATAATATTTTAGTTAAAACCAGCAGATTGATATCGCACTCGTATGAGTTAATTAAAAATTCAAGATCGGTTAATTTATTACGTAGACTTCTTATATTTAAGTAAATGATGTTAAGATTAGTACCTTGTACAGATTCAAAAAGAGGGTTGCTGGCTTATTAGTACCTTGTACAGATTCAAAAAGAGGGTTGCTGGCCTATGTACTGTATGAAATATTTTTTTTTTTTTTACTTTATTTATTTATAATAAAAATATAATTTTAAAAAATTAAGCAATTTACATAAATTTTTTTTGACCCTAGCCTTAGTTGTTTGGTCTCATGATTTTTAACTTCAGTTGCCAAAATATTTAATATGTATGTATTTAAATTAATTAATTTCTAAGTTCATATTTACTTCATATATAGTAGAAAAACAAACAATTCAAAAATCAAAAATTCAAAAATCAAAAATTCAAAAATCCAAAATTGAAAAATCCAAAATTCAAAAAATTCAAAAAATAAAAAAACTACGATGTAAATACAAAGAAAAAGAAAAAAACTTAAACCAAATAAAACTATATTAGATATAATTTTTTTATGTCTATATTTTCAATTATTCAAAATAAAAACGTTTATCTTTTTTTTTAAATTTACAATATTTTCAATAGATTTCAATTCATTTGGTAAATCATTATAACATTTTGAACAATTATACAAACAATTACTTTTCTGTTTATTTGTCTTGAACAATTGTAAATAGCAATTGCACTTATTTATTGTGTTGTGATTATGTATATCAATTATTTTATTTAATATAAAATTATGTTTTATTTTGTTATTAATAATCTTATATGCTATTAAATATAGTTCCCTCTTACAAATATTTGAAAACTGACATATTGGTCTGAATATAGGGGTTTGTTGGAAATCTTATAGGATAAAAGTGTATTACCTTTATTGCCCGTTTATGTAAGATATCTAATTTACTTCCAGCTGATTGGGAAGCGCAGCTCCAAATGGGATTAAGGTATATGATGTTTGCCAAAATGTAAGATGAATAAATAATATAAAGCACGTCTTTAGAAAAAAGTTTCCTTAGTCTCCACAAGATAAAAATGTACGGACTAATTTTTCTACAGACATGATTGATATGACATTGCCAATTGTATTTGCTATGTAAAATCAAATCTAGATAGTTAAAAGTTTATGTTATCTTCAAGACATGATTTTTATAGATAACGATCGAATCATTGAAAAATATATTCTCAAATAGAAGGATTTTTGTTTTTTTTTTGTATTTAGTAAAAGTTTATGTCTACTAAGCCATTTTTCAACGATATCAAGATCATGTATGATTGAACTCTTTAAACATTCTTCGCTAACTTCAGCCTATTTAATTACTGAGTCGTCAGCGTAGAGTTGAATTGTTTCTTTTAACGATAATCGAGAAATGTCGTCCACATAAAGTTTGAAAAAAAAGAATTGGACCTAAAATAGATCCCTGCGGAACTCCCTTTTTTACAGTGGCACTATTACTGAATTTATCATTAATTGGAATTGCTGTCTATTCTCTAGGTATGATTTGAAAAAATTTACTTGATTTGCATCAAAATTTACCATGTGCAGCTTATGTAGCAGTACTCTGTGCTTTTTTCGGAGGTCTTTTTGGAGGTCTAAAAAACACAATGCAACACAATATTTTTTTTATCAATATTATTAGTTATAAAATCATTTAGTTCTAAGCATGCAACTATCGTGTTCGAGTTTTCCTCAAAACCAAATTGTTCGCTGTGCAACATAGGATTATTTCGCAGAAAAGTATCAAATCAATTTTTTATAATTTTTTCAAAAATTTTTGATAAAGAGTTCAGAATTGAAATAGATCGATAGTTTGATTTGTTTGCTGCACATCCATTTTTGAAAACAGAAA